>WOGP01002252.1:0-17111 GCA_015342065.1 Leptinotarsa undecemlineata
TTGGTTCGAAATTCCCGTTCCCGTAGCTCCTATAAGGCGATTTTGCAGTGTTATAGCAGAATCGCGACTTATAATTGCCCAAAGTCGTAACAAACAATCTTCTTTGCGGGTTTTTGCCCTTTGTCGATTGGGATAAGGGGTTCTTTTTACTATTTTTACTAAATTTGGTAGCGATTCCAAGCTTTGGAAACCGCAGAATGACTCACATTAAGCATTTGCGCTGCACGACGCCTTGAATACCCTACTTTCATCAATGCTACTGCTCTAGCAACTTGAAATTAGTTGAGGTACACCCTACGTATCCTCCTTCTACCCAATACATCAACATTCATTGTTTAAATTTTAAAATTTAATACCTATCACGAGCTGAAGTGAAGTGAAACTTTGTAGCTGAAAGTACAAAAAGAAGTAAAAAAAGTAATAAAAGTAAACAACAACCAAATGGAACATGATAAGAATTAGTATGGAGTACACACCGGAAGTTTTTACCATGAAATAATACATATTTTTTTACTTATTGGATTTTAAGGATGTGTCTCTATATTCATCTTAAGTAGTTTATTTCACTGGGCCGTTTAATGTCAGTATTTTTTTTTATTTAAAAAAAAACACCGCATCAACCACTAAGGTTATTAGCGGCTACAGTAGGTACATTAAATTTTGTTAGAAGTGCCAATATTTTCCAAAAAACTATAAAGAGAAGTAAAGTAAGTATTTTTGTTGAGGCAATTGGTCGATTGAGAGACGAAAGCAATTTTCAGAAGCAATTTTTTTTGACTCATTCCGTTCAGTTGTGAAAATTTTCGTTGAATTGTTATCCATTAAGTGTCCTTCCCTGAAGATATGGTTGCTGAGAGCACATCTCTCAGGATATAACCTAATATCACTTTTATATAACAAATTGCGGTATTTCAGTAATCTCGAAATATGACTAATATATTCACAATCACAGTTATGGCACGGTATTGAATTAACTGATTTAGGGAATTCTATCTTTGAGTTTCGAAAATAATTTATGTGTGGTAGTTAGTACCTCTTAACCCTTGAAAATTTTTGCAAGTCAACAAAAAGACTGTTAACTAGTAACAGCTCTATTTCTCCCCGCAAGCGGGGAAAAACATCCCTCTCCAACCCTCTTTTTATTGTGTATCAACGTCCACGATATAGGTCCACGATGACCGGTCTAATTCTTGAATTCCCGCATCTATCTTTCGTCTTTCATCATAATCACATACGAAACATTTATTCGTGTTCCGAATTTTTTATTTGTCTTCAGATAACTCGGTAAATATTTATCGAAGGTGTCCTATTATATATCTCAAAGGTATAGACTGTATCCATGGTCGCGTGTGTCTTATTTTTATCGAATGAGCGAAGTTTGAATACATTAAGATCACTTCGAGAAGTAGAAGTACTTTAGATCTCGCTTGTCTTTGCTTCACACCACTAGCGGATAGTCTGTGACGAGTTATTGGTGTTTCAGTTGCAAGACCGCCAAATATGACGGTGAGTTGATCTTCATATAATATATTCTTCAGCTCGCGGCTTTCAAGCGTTCTTGGAGACGCGTTTTAAGCATTCAGTTTTTTTAATATAGTTTATTCTTTGAATATAAAAACTAGTAATTACGGTGTTGTAATATTTTTAGATATACCTAAAAATGGGCTTGAATCCGTTAACCACAAAATTTTATCAGATATTTTATACAACTCAGGAGTGACACGTCAATCTTATAATACATTTTAAAAATATTTTCAAAATCGAAATCAATATGTAGCGATGAATAATTGTGAAAGTTTTGAAACAGTTTCAACTTTTGGTGTCCTACGAGGTTCGGTTTTGGCCTCAATTCTTCTTTTTCTTTATGTTGATAATATTAAAAATATACGTTTTATAGGTGATAACTTCGTATTTGCAGATGATTTCAGAAAAAAATTAGAATTCATTGAAAATAAATATAAATAACGATAGTGAATAGTTTAAAACTGAATCTCAAAATTGAGTCTAGTGAATGATAAAGATTTAAATTTTGGAAGTCACATAAATAAAATCAAGAATCGATTGTATCACTGGTGGGATCTATCAGAAGAATTTATTTTTTTAGATATTCATATAAAAATTCAGATTTATTATGTTCATATTCTCTCTCGAATTAGCTATTCCATTACAATTTACATCTATGTTACTATAGAAAATGACTGATAATACGACTCCTTGAAAAATTTAAATTCGTATATATATATTAATATCTAAAAATATATTGAGAAGTAATATTCAATTATTGAATAATTCTAAATTGAAGGATCATACAAAATGGTTAAATAATTTTCATCTTGATGTGATACATTCTACCAAAGGAGATAATAATCCGATTTAGAATTGTTCAGAAGTTTTGATAAATTGGCCGAAAAAATGAAGAAAATTTCAAAACAATTCATGTATATTCTAAAAAAAATTTTCAGTTTAGTATTGATAATAAAAATAGTAAGGTTAATGTTCTTATTTGCTTATTGTCAAGAGTTGTTATTACTTTTAACCTAAACATTTTCATTAACTTCATTAAAGCATCATAATTTCTGCTTGGAAATTTTGTACCAAATAAATAATCAAAATATGTTAACATGGATACATGATACCCAATATATGTGATGGAGTGTAGACACGCCTGAAGAAGCTATTATATTCCGAAATACGTATTGTATTTTTTGTAAAACTGTGTAGTGAAAATCCCACAAAAAAGTGTTTCTTGAATATATGGTAATGTAGTGTGGAACCTTTTAGCACATATATTATTTGGTCTTGTTCTGCATACCGTATGATGCTATTGGCTTGTAGGAGCCCCTGAAATAATACATCCATTTATCCACTATTTTAGAGACATCTTTGTTATTTCATTTGAAAAATATATCTTCAGAAGTATGCTTCTTATCAACTTCAATACTGTATGTTTTCGTAGACGGACTAAATTATTTCTGCATTTCAGCCGTTGATTGAGGTAATCGTTTTTGTGAAACCAAATAATTTTCTTGGAGTGTAGAAAAATTATCAACAGTTTTTGAGCTTCTACTTATGAGTTCTGCGATTTTATTTAGTGTGTTGAAATGAAATTTTTCTTTATCTCCCGAAAATGCATATCTGGTGATTAGGAAAAGTGCTTGTGGTGGAAACCGTGTTGTACTCATGCCACTTTTGTCACTAAAATACAGTAAATTGTCATGAATCTGTAAAAACTTATTCCCGATCAAGGAAGATTCTTTATAAAGCATAATAAAGGATATTTCAAGTAATTTATTAATTTAATATTGAATTTTGCCATGAAAAATTAAAAAATTAAAAAATAAAACAGTAACTTTTATTCTTAAAAAATTATTTTTTATCTAAAAAACTAATCGGTTTCCGTTTTTAAACTTTCATTTCTCTGTCAACTCATATATCTTTTGGTAGATAGAGTTTTCCAAATAGCAGTCATTTTCAACATATTAGAGAACTAACATATTATTTTCATACTTTCTTCATTTTGGTCGGGATTTTGTTCGAAATCCCAAATTTATAAATATAATGATTTCACATTAAAATGTACGTATCCAAACCCTGAGTTTATTGGAGCAGGCGACCAATGTTCAATAAAAGTTATTTTTTCATTAATTACACGTATTATTTTAGAAATGAATGATAATAAACCTGCATTTATATCCATCAAAAGTAGATAATATTCCAGGTTGTTCTGTGTCTGGTAGATATCTTCTATAAATGTATCAGCAAAATTACGTTTCATGAATTCAAAACGAATTTAACTATAAACATTTTTATGTGTTTACTCTAGTCGAAGTGATTATTTTCAGGGAAAGAAAGTTTTTGGCCTTCTCCATCTTTATACAAAAATATACCGTTTCAATTTAAACAATGATTGTTTTCTATTCTGAAACTCACAGGAATTGTTAGTTATAACCCAAAAAGTAGTTTCAAGATCATTAAATTGAATATTATTTCATACTTTCATACTTTTACCAATTATTTTCTCAAAAACATGTTGGTAACAAATAATAAAATGTTGAAGTTTTGAAACGTTAGTTTTGTCATGAAATTTTTCGAAATAAAATGGTGTTTATATTGTTTGTTTTTTTTATATTAGTTGTTGTAAACAAGACATTTATTTAGTTTGATAAAGATATTTCGGATTTGAATAAGTGGAATTGATATTCAAACATATTTGGAGAATGCTAAATTTTAAGTATTTATGTATTTAAAACATAGTATGAATATGTGATGGGCTAGGCCGATACTTCATGAATATATTACATAGATACGTGATGTGATAGATTTGGAAAAGAATGATAATTAGGAATTCAATCAAATTATTTTATTCAGTTGAAAAACATGGAAGTAGTTTTTTTCAACGTGATGTGATTGGTGATAATTCATGCCACATGAGAAAGTTTGGAAAAAAAGGTAAGAATAGTTTTTATAGCGAACTGTTGAATTTCAAGAACTGAAAGATTTTTTCCAAATTTGTTGAATTTTATATGAAAAATATACAATTACTATTTCTACAATTTCCACTAATGTTCTTGTGATAACTTTTTGAAATGTTATGAAGACCACTTTGACCTATATGTCCCCAAATTTTCATGTTACCGTATAAAAAAACACATATAACCTATATTGACGGTGATTAAGATTCAAAATCATTCTGTTTAGGACCTAAATGAGCTAAAAACACCAATATCTTTATTCATTACATTGTGTAGTGTTTCCCATTTATTTCTGTGTGATTCGAAGGTCTTGGGGAGATAGTTATTTGAGAAGAAAAATACAAATATTCCTTTGGAAACAAAAGAGGAAATGAATTTGATCTAAAATAATCACTTTGCCCTTAAACTGCCCACTGAAGGGAATCTATCTGTTCCCATTTGAAAATAAATTCGTTAACAGTTGAAAAATTTTCAACTTGCAAATAGTGGAAAAGAAATATATTTTCGGAAAATTCTGAATGAAAGGAATAAGGACCTATTATAATAATACTTTGATAAGCAATAATTTATATATTTTCTCACTCATTTCACTGTTATTTCAGTAATTTAAGTTATTTTTGGGATATTCCATAAGCACATAAATTTAGATCTACCGTTAATCAATGAAAGGCATGTACAATGAAACCTATTTTTAAAATTTTCACATTACACTCTTCAAAGGATTCTTGGTGATTGTAATAGAATTGAATAAGTCAGTAATTAATCATAATAAATATTTACCGGCTAAACAATGCGTAAATGGATTACTCAACTTATCAACCGAGGAAGTTACACCGTCATCACGGTATATGATAACTTTTCCCCAGTGACTAATAACGAAAAAAAATCATCAAGCTCATAAAATGTAATTCATCTGAAAATATTAACAAGTCAATCAAATTATTTTACTCTGCTCAAAATATTTGCAGTTTTTTACAATGTCCTTATGTATGGTTATTATTATCATTCATATAATACGAAAAGTACTGATGCTAGATACTCCAGCTCAGGGCAATTCGAACTTTCTGTGGAGAGCTTCAACAGCCCGAACAAAATAAACTATCATATACGGCACTCTTATGGTATGGACAAAACACCTTATGCTTCAGGGGATACTGAATTCTTTGTGGAGAATGAAAGGTGGAACTACCCTTTTCTCCCTCAAGCATATAAAAGCTAATAAACCTGATGCAATCATCTTTGATCATCAAAGTAAAACAATTTTCGTCTTGGAATTGCCCTTCCATAAACTCCGCAGATTTTATCCAGACCTCTCTGTCGAACTAGTTTGATTATAGTATTCCCTGGTGAAATGATGCCCTCTCTACGGACATATTGGCTGAACAAATGCAAAAGGCAGTAATTTTTGGTTCGTTGCGACTACTCAGGGCAAACGATTTTCGGACTCAGTGATCACCTACCTCACGATGTGGAGCGTGGTCATCGGTTGATCGCCTGAATGTATTAGGGCTTCGGGACCAGTTCAACCTACGGATAATAATAATAACCATAATGATTTTTTTGATAGGTGGAGAAAATTGAAAAATAATAAAGGTTCTCATCAAATAAAGAGAGTCTTTATGTTATCTTCTATTTTCAGCTGATATTAAAAAGAAAAATCTAACTCCATCCCACATTATTAGTGCTCTTCAACACCATGCACATGCCTTCAATTGATTACAAATGGAATTCGATGCATCTGGGGCATAAACTGAAATAATTAATAGACTCATTGCGGGGCAGCGCACATTGCTTGAAACAAACACAATGATCTTTTAATCAGTCTCGGCCGACATTCAATTTTATAGAGGTTACGATAACAAAATTGCACTGAATGTTTTGTTCTTCTTATCGTAGTCCACTTGCAATAATCAATGAATTCATTGATTTGTATAGGATGCAAAGTTTTGCAACGTAGCGACAGATATTATCAGGACAATTCTAGACCGATAGCGGGGAAAAAGGCCACACTGTTGGCTTCTGGATATTTCACATGGTAGGGAAGAAAATGTAATAAAAATTTGAAATCAATATCAAAATGATTTCTTTAATGATACCACACTGTATTGATGAAGTTAAACATATTTTCAACAAGTCCTTCAGACAGGGTACTTTTCCAGATGTTTGGAAGGTTACTAATATAATTTCAATTCCGAAAAAGAATGTACCTATCTACCATGTTCAGTGACCTACGCGCTATCAGCATTCTGCCCTCATTCTCTAAATTATTCGAGAAAAATATTTGCCGTCAAGTAAGAGCTTTTCTTGAACAAAATCGAGTAATCGACGATCTTGCGAGATTCAGAGATCAATAAAAAGTCACTATTTCAGTACTGCTTGATCAAAATAAAGCTTTCGATTTAGTTAATTATTTCGATTTACTCATCAGCAAGCTCAAGTTCATAGGATTCGATGACATTTCTCTCAAGTGGATGACCAGCTATTTCACAGACCGATCACAGAGGGGCCAACTGGATGATTACTCATGGTCATCCCCAAAAGAAATAGTCTTAGGTGTACCGCAGGGAAGTATTTTAGAACCCTTGACGTTTTCAGTGTTTATTTTTGATTACCCCACTTTCTTATCACATTGTCAAGTACATCTATACTCAGATGATATACAGTTATATTTGTCTTCCCACAATACCGATACAGAAAGTGGCGTGGCCAATATAAAAACAGATTTGCACAAAATATTCCTATACTCAGATAATCATGGACTGAAAATCAATCCAAATAAAACTCAGGTTAGTTAAAACCCTTAGTTACACCCATATCGAGTATTGTTGTTCGGTGTATTACAATTTTTTGACGCAATATAACAAACAGAAGTTACAACGTATACAAAATGCTTGTATGCGATTCGTATGCTGTATGGTGAACATGTCACACCATTTCTGTTGAAAATGAAGGAGCTGAATGTGAGGTACAGAGTTCAATATTTTATAAAACTTTTTTGTTTAAGTTGCTTCAAACTAAAACACCTAGTTATTTATATAGTTTATTATACATATGGTCAATTTGAGAATTCATTCATTCAACATACCTAGGCACCGTACGTTTTTCTTATATAGCCCCTTTTCAGCTGAATGAAATTTTACCCCTTTTAAATCATAATAGTCATTAATTTAAGAAAGAAATGAAATCACAAGTGCTTACTACTCACTGCTAATTAAAAAAAAAATGTATGGTAGTGCAATGAAATTGTTAAATTGACCAAAATAATGTTAGGAATATTAAGAGTTATTTAGCAACTATGATATATTACTTTTTTCTCTTCTCTGTCATTGTTCTGATAGAAAATAATTATTTTTATAATTATTTTAATAAATTGATAGATGTAGCCGTTACTACGTGGTAGGAGATCATAATGAAAAGAGAAATGAAAATTTTTATGTTTTATACCACTTTCAATTGTAACTAACGTTACTGCAGTTTCGTCCTATATGGACATTTTCAAATTTGCTTACACTTACTTACTTACTTACACTTTCTTACACTTATTGTGTAAGTATGTTTGAAAATGTCCATATAGGACGAAACTGCAGTAACGTTAGTTACAATTGAAAGTGGTATAATACATAGAAATTTTCATTTCTCTTTTCACCTACAGAATAGTTTTTGACGCAAACAAAGCGCAATGACTGTCTTTTTTAGAGAGTCTATTACAATAACCAGAACTTCTGTTTGATTTCAATAGGCTTCAGGACAGTTTTTACATTCATCAGTCATTGTTCATTGATAAAGTCTGATATTTTCGGTGATGATGAAATCATAATAATTTTTTTGGTAGCTATCATCACATTGGACAAATACTTCCAACTTTCGGAACCTGAGAAGGGATGTTTCTCAAGGCAGTGTTCTGGGAGCCCCCCTTTATTCTGTAAATACTGTAACATTCATCATTATGGTGATGAAGTGCAAGAACATATACAATCATTTTGTTTGCCACAAATATTTTTGACGTAAACAATGCATGAATACATCATTCCCATTGGCATCTACCACAAGTTGAAACTCAAGGAGTCAAAAATAACCTATTGTCTTTTACAAAAATTGGAATAATTGCAACTCCTAATTTCTCCATTAAACGAATCAATAAAACGCTGAGTAGAGCTGAAAATTAGTTCATGTTGAAATTTTACTACATATATGCCCGAAGACGTCTCACATAAAAGCTCTAATCTTACTATTAATTCTCTTCCAAGTAGTATACTGGAACGTGGTATATTGGCGGACTCATCATTTTTTCGGCTCACGCTTGATTATAAATTTATGATTTACGTATTTTTGTCTCCATAACATCTTGATCTTTACTGAATCCCCCGATTCAAATCAACTCTTATTGAACATTTTTGAAATCAACAAAACCAGTTGCTCCGGTCATGTGGTCATCAATAATCAATGATCACTCTCAATACTGAGAGATCTGTGTCCGTGAATCATGTACTTCTACATTTTGCGGCAAAGATCTCCGCCGTGATTCAGCAAGCTGGTATGATCTTGAACTTTGAAAGCGGATGTACAATTCCACCAAGGAGTCCAATAGTGGAAACAATAGATAAGTGGTCTGATTGAGGAATTTGTAGTAAACATTTCAAAGTTTCAGTATTTCCGAAGGAGCTGAGGACTACATCAGTCTTAATTTGTAAGAGTCTGAAAGTGAAAACAAAAGTTTCAATATATTTGACACTTCTCATTTCAGATAACAAGATTCAATTATTTCGTGATGATAAAACAAGTACAATGAAGTGGGGACACCACTCTATATGTATTACTAAGCCAGAATATGCTGTACATGCCGAAAGCAAATGCATAATGATATCAGATGCCTTGCGGTGGGTTAAGAGCTTGATGTCAAGAATCCCAAAACGCGATTAAGATACACTGAAGTATTTGAGACGCACCATAGCAATCTGGTAAAAAGTCAGTAACATTGAAGAGCATAAGCCTTCATTGTTGTTCAAGAAAATCCCCTATCTTGGTAAATCTAAAAGTGAAGTGATCTCTGCAACTTCAATGGAAAACTTGAATAGCTTCCAATTTTGTGACAGAGTTGTGGTCACCTTCATCAGTGTCAAAAACTGAACTAAGTTTATCGAACGCTCGGTGAGCTATCTTGAAGAAAAATGCTTTATTTGTTGTTCTCTCATGATCACGGACGATGCAGAGGAGGAGAACCAGGTTCCTAATGAAGTTACAGGCTTAATCCAGAATCTTATTTGTACTGGATGAGTCAGTTCCTTCCAGGTCCACTTCATAACTTCTGAGTAATAGATTGAAATAGTTAGCATATTTGTTACCTTTTTATAATTCATGTTGTTCCACACAGAAGTCAACATACGTTTCTCCGGTATCCCGATGATACAAGATGTTCTCATTTACGAGCTGCACACCCTTTCTGTGATCCCTCTTCGTCTTTTTTGGGGTAGACCGTTGCACATTCTCCATCCCAAATTCTATACATGTACTCTTCCACTACCCTTTAAGACTGTTGCAATTACTTTCATTCACAGTTAGAAGTACATTGATGAAATTCATAAATGAACCAACGGGTGGCCTTGTGCCTCCGGTTTTAGGAGGTGTCACAGATGTACTCTCTGGTTTTTCTGCGCACAATGGGTAATGGCAGCAGAGTGGAATGTAGCAAATAGGAAGGCTGAGACATAAACTTCATAAGTGAATTCCACTGTAAAACAAACACATTCCTGTAATTACACACTTCCTCTTACACTTTAGTACTCTAAACCGTCAAAGTCGACAAACTTCGGAGATTGTCCCGTTAATCTGTAACTTAATAAAGGACCTTTAGCCCAACGATATTACAGATCGAACTTCGGAAAGAATTTGAATCTCCCCCGGTGGAATCTTGAGCGGAAAATCGCTTTCGGATGTAATTGCATTTACAACTATCGTGTCGTTTGGAAAGAAAACAGCGGAATGAAGTTCTTTATTGTCCTATCGCGTTTTTCCAGATCGCGACAAAGGAAAAAGCGTTTATAATGGTATTTACCCAACTTGGAATTCAAGGCGGAAAATCGGGATGCGTTTTCCGTCTTTTTGTTTTTCCATTTGAGAGGTTTCATAAGTTTTTTACGATAGTTTTTTCTCTTTGAGAAATTTAAGGAAGATTTCAAAGTATTTGTTGTTGATAGTTCTGGAAGTGGAGTCAATACTTGGAGTTTCTCAAAAATATAAATTTACTATTTCAGAAGCTCACTTTCGGCATTGAAAACTCATAAACATCATTTCACAAAACATTTTCTAGTACAATCCTATATTCATTTGGTAAAATTGGACCATAAAATAGAAGTGAAGGTAGAAAAATTCGCACTCAGCTCGAAATTGGAAGAACTGTTCAAAACACTTTCACAAATGAAATGTATCTAGAAAATCGTCACCGATCTAATACCTGAAAAAAAAGTTACTCGGATTCGAAGGTCACAGAAACGGGTTTTTCGCGATTTTCACCAAAACGGTTAGTATTATCAGCATACAAATCCTGAACTGTTGGTGATTCAACATTGGAGCACGACCGGCTTTGGCAATTTGTACTTACTGTCGAACAAAACGGTCCAACTTTTCTGCAACTACATCAAGCAGCACTACATTTCTTTTTTACAATTACAAAAAATTGTGTTTAGCAGTTTTTCTGGCGCAGGTGGGAGTAAAGTCTGAACTGGTTCTAATGTATTGTCGACCAATTTCCAACCCCAGTCTTTTGGGTCTAGCTGATAACAAAGCCACACTGAAATTTGGTAAAATACTCGTAAAATATGTTGATGAGCAACCGCTAAGATTGGAGGGAGACAAGCTAATTGAATTCGTTTTTTATTTCGAGTATTTTTAACGAAATATGCATATCGAAACTTGTTTTTTTATGGAGCTCCATACATAGAGAGAAGAAAGCAACTTGTGTTTCGTGATAATTCCTTGTGGAGTTGAATTACTCTTTTTTAAAAACTTCAGCACACTGAACTAAATCTTGTTTTTCAAACATTTTAAATACTGTTATTCTAATCTTTCTGAAAACATGCAGTTGTTGTTTCACAACCAGTAAGAATACTATATGATTTGACACTTTACAAAAGCAGATTAACTTTTTGATGTACATATTTCCGATTGATGTTGAGTTTCTCCAGATTAAAAAAAAATGGGTTTTCGATTGGAGTCGAGCAGCGAGTAATATGAGTAAGTCTACATCTTTGAAGGTGGTTGACAATGTTACATGGAAAAGTTTATTAATCATGTTATTGTTCATTTGATAAACATAATCAATACAGGGTTGCATGAAAAACTATTCAGCCATCTTGGGCAGTCCTGACTGCACTCCTAAGCTTCCTAGGTTTATCACCAGAATCTGTCGGTGGAGAACTAGGAAGATCTTGGTCATGATTCGATCTTATAGGGAAGACACTAAGGGGCTTTTATATCTTCTGTAGACTCCGGAGTCAGATTTTTTGGTTGCTTCATGTTCATTAATGAGTCCTACGAGTAGCTAGGAGAAAAAAATCCATTACAGCAAAGCCCTCTATCACCAAGATCAGCTTTTCTATGACATAAGGGAGCCCGATATCTCTGAGGTTCTATCAGTTATACGGTCTGGGCTCAGACCGTATAACTGGCCGGAGGACTGGTACCTCCACGAATGACACCTCACCCAGACATTATTTGACAATAATCGTGAAATTAATGTAAATTTATGAAGGGTGTAATTAGTCAGTAAGTCCACGTATTGTCAAATTTTGCGTATCGTATGAAATAAAATACACGTTGTTTTTAACACGCTTTTATTAGCTTCACCTATATGTATATATGTATTTTTGTTTGTTTGTTTGTAACTCTCAAGCTCGAAATCTGTATTTGACAGGATTATTGACGTTATTGTTTTATCTGTTCGCGGGTAGATGGCGATGTACGTAACCTCCTTGATATATCGACATTATTTCAATTAACATGCGTTTATTATATGCTTATCACCCAAAAGCACCATCATGCAAAGTATAAAAGTCTTCTATATTTGCTGGTATCCGTCTCTTTAATATAATGCCAAGCGATATGAACGCAATTTCACCTCAAGCCCTCAAAAAACAACTAAAAGTGTTTCTAGCAACAAAGTGTTTCTAATGTTGAATCTCTTTCATGGTGACGTATATGTCATCATATATTGTTCATTTACATATTGTTTATTCATCTACTCCCCTTATTTTACCTATATTTTGATACGTATAAGATTTGTGATATGTTTCACGTTTTTTAAATCGACTTATCTTATAATTTTATAAGTCGTTCATAGGGGTGCGTCAGCTGGTTAACGAAAAAACAGATTTATACTATACCTGCGATATATGACACATTTACACTGACTAATGAATCTATTTATCTATTAATATTTTTAGGAACGATTAATTGTTGGGAAAAAAAGGTTTTGGCTTTTCCCTTCTCCATCTTGAAAGATGTGTAGAAAAGAAATGGGTGTTTTTTCATATAATGTTATCCGTATTTGGTATTGAAGAACCGATAAGGCTAGTGCCTTACGGCGAAACACCGGATGTCTATCAGTGAGGATGACGGTGACGTTTCACTTCTTTCATTTGTTATATTTTGTAGAAATCCAGTGGATGATATCTGATTCGATTCCATAACGAATGTTAAGCATACAAACAGAATAGAAAAAAGTGCTTTTCGTATAATTCAGCTTCCATATAAAAGTTTTTGTTTCGAAAGTATTTTTCTTTCGTGTAATTCAATGTTTGTATGAAAATAGCTGTTTCGAGAGAACTTTTACCTGCAAGGCCGGGAAAACTGGTGTTTCTCAGTAGACGATGACGGTTAATGTCTCGTCGAGAAAACCATGGAGAAAGGCTGGACGTGGCTCTCTGAAACAGAAGACAAAAATTGTCTCGTCAAACGGATCCAAAAAACCAGCAGGCAACTTAGAGACGGCAGGTGTTCTCATCTCATCATCTGAACCTACACATCCCCCGATCCCGGGAGAGGAGGGTGGAGGTGTCCTTAAGGACACCTCAAGAACACTTTAAGGTGTCCTTAAGGGTCAACGAGTTCTGAGTTTGCGGCAACACTGGTTAACTTCGAGTTTCTGCAGGCAAACTTACAACATGCCAAGGCCGCCTCATATGTTCTTGGCAAAAACTTCAAGGATGTATTAATTAACCTTGCGTTCCTGCAGGAACCATTGACAGGAAATACAGGCCGACCTGATGGATAATGATCTGCCTGATGCCTTTGACAGAAGAAAAGTTGATCTGCAAGTTTATGCAGGTGCCCTTGTCATCCTGGCAAGGTCCACGTCAGAAAGGCTAGCTGGTAATATCCTCCAAATCACGTTAGATGTTGTTCACAGTTGGTGCCTGAGGGAGCAGATGTATGTCAACCCTAGCAAAACTGTGGTAATCCTCCTCAGCAAGAGGAAAAAATTTGACGATCTAACGCCAATTTTTCTCAATGGTGAGGTCATTCCATTTGGAACGGAAGTGAAATATCTTGGCATTGTCCTTGATGAAAGACTCATCTTGAACGCTCACTTGGAAAAAGTTTTACACAAAGCCAGACTGTTTCTATGGACATGTCGAAGGATTTGTGGTAAGACTTGGGGTTTAGGTCCCAAACAAATACATTTGATTAATGTGTGAAACCAATGATCACTTATGGTGCAGTTGCTTAGTGGTCGAAGGCTTTACAGAAAATGGCCCAAGCGAAGCTGTCTGGCTCACAGAGACAGGCTTGTCTGGCTATCACTGGTGCCATGAGTACCATACCGTCCTGCTGCTGCTCTCTTGCAAAAGAGGGTGCTGCAAGCGACTTCATTGGACCAGATCCTGTCATTGACATCGTTTTCAGCTTTGCCAAACAAACACTGAATACCTGGATGGCAAGAAGATTCATGAACTTCTGGCTGAATCTTCGAGGATTAGCTCACTCCAAGGCGTTTATCCACCCTTCGAAGCTTGATACCAAACAACCAAACAGTTGTTGGACTACAGTAGGGATGAACTATGATGTCTAACAGTCCTTCTTACAGGTCACGTTCACTCGAATCATCTTATGCAGATACTTGGACTGTCGGAAGACAGTGTGTTTCGCTCTGTTTTGAAAATGATGAAACAGCAGAGCAAATACATTGTGCCTGCCCTACTGGGGACCGAATCAGGTTCTTAGAGTTCGGGAGATCCGTACTCTTACCATCTGACCTGAAAGGCCACTGACCATACAAACCAATCGGCTTCGTTAAGGAACTGGGTTCATTTGACCGAGTGTGAATATGTGTGAGCCACAATAAACCCTTAAGGGTTGCGGCGGTGAATCGAATAAACCCACTCACTCCAGACGTAACCCAACTCAACTCATATTCTCAACAAATTTGTGTTAAACTGTTACGAACTGAAACTATCTGCCTGTCTGGCGCCCCCTACGAACAACTTTCAAAGGTCTAAACTTGTGCGAGCTAAGTACTAACAAGGTCTCATCTTTAAACGTGTCATTTCTCTTTTGACAGTTTCAATAAAATTTTAGACATATTGTTTACAATTTTTTGCATTCAAGACTTGAACAATCCAACACCATCAAATGATCATTCAGTTACAATATCGTGAAACTCATTAACGTTCTATCCTTAGATATTGAATTGACAGTTAGTAAACACAAACGTTTAGTTATCTAGTGTCTCAGTCAAATATTTCTTGATATTGTATTAATATTAGCAACTAGTATTTTCATTTGTAATGACTCTAATTATTTGCGTTTCTTTCTATTTACTTTCTTCGATTATTGTATCCATTTAGGGTTAGGTGGAAGAACGGAAATTCAGTTTATCTACTAAATGGAATGAACCTCTGCCAATATTTGATTTATCTCATGGTATGTATATGCAACAATTTTCTCGTTGATAAAGACCTTCACTATTATTATTATTAGCATCATTCCTTTCAATGAACCGCATAATTTTTTCGCCAAAAGTCGTGATTCTATAAATAGCGTGACAAACTAAGATAATTACAACCAAATGGAATTAGTTTCGTACCAGTTAACAGTAAGTGAGCACTAATGAACCGTAGTAGCTTTTTGTGAATGGAGAATTGCTTCTCTTTCCATTGAAAAACGCATTCTTGTTATTGAGAAAATCTCATGGAGAGAAATTATGCATGGTACACTGATATGAATATCGTACTACTGATGGTGATTTTGTTCCATCTAATCAGGTTTCACTGCTCAGTAACTATAGTTAGTGACATGACCACGTGCGAGGAATTATCACTAAATTGATTCTCAAACTGTAGCACTACCATCAGATATTGTCGAGTGATTCCAGTGCAAGTATAAGCCAGTGCAACTCAAAAGTTCATCACATTACAAAATGGTTATGATATATATTACAAGAATGATGAATATTAAACATTTCTCGAAATAATTGTCTCAAGCCAATGGGGAATCGAATTCATCATTGTGCTGTATATTTCAATAAAATTGAAGGCAGTCATGAAATTTAGTGTTTTTTTGCAAGAAATCCAATTTCGATATCTTAATTGAATGACCTACTTCAATTGAGATTGAATTATGGAAATGTATTAGCTACGAAAAGTGCATTAGATATAACTAACTGAATTATTACCAAAAAATATTTGTTTTTCAAACTCTCTGCTTGTTTGTAAATATATTTGAATCGATATATCTATGTATATGAAGAAATATGTGTATACGGAAATAGCGTTCATGATCCAACACCAGGCAGCGCAGTTTCGTTCCCCCTTGGGTCTCATCAGTGTTAGTAAAATGAATCACGAATGCAACTTTCATCAGTTTTGATTCTCCCAGAATCTGAATTATCAAGTGGAACAAGATCAGTGGAGAATGCAGACGGATTTGATTCATAACTCACTGAGTGATTGTTATGAATTTCCGAATGAAACGAAACGTATAACCCTGGTTTTTTCTTAGTTTTACAATGCTTTCAATGTATACTATGTAATTATTTTTATATTTCAATATAATACATGCTATCCTCTAGGTTGAGTTGTGAAACAGCCTCGAGTGAACTTCGCCCTTGTATTGATTTTTGTTTTTACATCTTTTTCATAAACAATGTACGTCATTTTTTTTTCACCGTAGTGTGCACTGGTCAGGCCCTATCTCCCGAAGCACCGATACATTCGGGAAGGCGCGCCAGCATTATCAACCAATGACCACTCCGTACACCGTGGGGTTAGTGATCATTGGGTCCGAGAACCATGTGCCCTGAGCAAGCGTAGTGAGCCAAGAATGACAGCCTTCTGCATCTGTGCGGCTAAGGTGTCTGCCTTAGTGCGGCAAGCCGGTATGGTTTTAAGATTCGAGAGTAGAGAGGACATCATTCCACCAAGGACTCCAATAATCAAAACAACCATCTTGAGTGATCTGGACTCTATCCAGATCACTCTGGACTTCTCTCAGCGACTCCTCTCTTTGACCCTCTCTGCTCATATATCCGTTCGAATACTCGGTCAACTGCGGTGAGAATTCGTGTGTATAAGATGCTTGTAAACAACTTATAACACGAATTCAAGCATGTTATCGGTCTGTAATTCTTAGGAATCGACAAATCTC
>WOGP01002253.1:0-17111 GCA_015342065.1 Leptinotarsa undecemlineata
GTGAAGGTATGACATTTGTCAAATTCAAAAATCCATACATGTTTAACTTTCTATCGCCAGTTATATTTTCAATATATTGTCTTTCCCTCATTTTAACAGTAAGAATGATTTGTAATCCTATTCATTGCCAAAAAAAATCCACAACTCAATAATTATGGGGCCTGAAGCAGCTTCCCATCAGAAGCGAACGCTTGGCAAAGTTAAGCACAGTTTAGATTTTCGATTTTTTCGACTGAGAGACCCCGTCTACTCATAGATACTATGTTGCTACTATTTATATCTTTCTTGTTCATCAACATAAAGTACAGCCGCAGACAAGTTGACGAACTCATAACTCGTCATGTTACTGGTGATTACTTTCTCGTTTTATTTGTAAAAAAGTCTGCAAGAATATTTCTCCAATGATTAATCAGTTTAGTTTAGTTTTAACTTATTGAAAATCAATTAATATTCCAATTAGCAACATTTTTAATCAAGTCCATGCACTTACGCAAGTATGTTTTGTAGAGCCGCATTCTTGCACTGAATAATTTGAAGTCGAAAGGATTTGTTGACCAAAGTTTAGTACCTGAAACAAGAGAGAATCCAATGAATATGGTAATTATACAAAAGTGAATGCTTGTAACATAATTATGAGTAAAAAGTATGTGGAGAAAAAGAGGTCAACCATGAAAATACATAAAAATATTATCATTTTCAAAGGTCGAATGAATTGGGAAAAAAACTTCTTGGCTTTCTATTTCCATAGTTTTATACAAAAAAATGTGGAAAGCTTTCGAAGATAGACATAAATCTATTGAGTTCCAAACAAACTCTCAACAAAGATGTGTATATCAACAGTGGGTCACACGAGAAACACCTTTTTTCATTCAGTCTGTTCTCCAAACATTCATTATGGAATTGAAGCAGATATTATTCGAAAGAAATAACGTGATGAATGAAAGGGTCTGATGTGAATTTTACTCACATGGAAATTCAGGATGCTCAAGCTTTACTTCTTTCATAAAGATGAAGAAGTGGAAAGCCGAAAAGCTTTCTCAAAAAAAAACTAATCTCTTTCAATTTTAACGAAGTTCTCATGTCTGGGATTAAAATGAAATAAGCGTATGAATGTTCTGCGTACTGTCATCGTGACATCTGGGGATTTAACTCATGAAGTCGTATGGAACAAATACGTATGTTTTCGTCTTCAAAAGTTTAAATAGGTACTATGAAGTTCTGGATACAAGTGTTTTCAATCCGAAACTTCGAGAAGTTAACCTCAAGGATACTAGATTTCCATATTCTTCCAGTTCAGTTCAGTTCCATTTCTTGAAGTTCATGTGGAAGTAGTTGTTTGTAGAAGTCTTATTCTTTCAGTATGTATCTCAAAGAAACTTCTGTGCACGATCTACAAATCTCTTTAGAGTGTGTTCCTTCCTTTCTCCGAAAGTTTACCAAATTTTTTATATGAAGATAAAGACATAGGAAGCCGGAAAACTAACCTCTCCTAGAAAATAACTTCCTTTCCAACTTCACTAAATTATTTTTTATCAGTTTTCAGTGAAATAAATATCCTCAAAGAATCCACGGGAAAGTTAGGGGACTCTAAAATTCAAGTTCTTGAGAGTTTCACGAAATTGAGCCCTGAATTCTTTAACATTTCAATTATAAACGGGTAAGAATCATCAGGACACATGACAAAAATTTAACCCACTCACTGTAGAACTTTTAAGCTCAAAGTCGTCTTCAACGTTTCTTCTCATTCTTCTTCAAGTTGCTGATTAAAAAGCTTCAAATGGTTGGTATAACTATTGAAAATGACGTTTTGTAGTTTATTTTATTATTTGGGTCAAGTATCACAATAACGTTATTTCCTCAGACGAGACGTTTGCAAGATGTGCTGCTGACGACATTCTTATAGGTAGATAGATATTTATTTGCTCCGGTTACATATAATGTACATTTATAAACTCTGAGGAGTGTGGAACATGTCAGTAATAAATAACAACTAAATAACAAATCAAAGCTTTATATACATAATCAACATTATTACACACGTAGTGTGTGATAGATTATTCAAAAGGTATATCACTTATCTCTACATAAGTATGTTTCACATCTTTGATGGTTGTTTTTTTTTTCAAGCAAATTCAACTACCGATTTCAGTAACCTCCAATATACTCCAGTAAAAATATTGAAATTTGAGCATCATTTTGTCGCTTCATTCAGATCTACTAGTATTCGATATAAAGGTTTCTAAACTATATTTGATCATGTGCATATCAGTTCTTCTCGACTCATGAAAACTGCTGAGCATTGAAAGCAAAGCGAACTATTCATCTGTGTGCCAAGTAAGGTAGCAACTTTGAAGGCAAAAACTAAATCTCTACGATTCATGAGGTGATTTCATGGTTTCATGACACGTACATATCATCAACATAGCATCAAATATATTTGATTCAATTTTTCGTTATGCTGTTTCAACTATGATACTGGGATGGATCAGCAATTCATCAAATGTCCCAGGGGTGTCTTTACTAAAGACACGCCCGAGAAAGCCATTGTATCCCAAAACAAGTGTTGCGGTTTTGTGAAACTATTTAGTGAAAATCTCGCTATAAAATATTTTTTGAATATGTTTTAGTCGGCATTACATGAAATGAAGTTATTTCAGTTCTGTGATTTCAATGAAAACCAAAAGGTATAATAGACATAAAGTTTTCAATTTTTTCAGAATTACGTAGTGTTTCAGTCACTGCCTTCATTCATTTCATTCATAACATGAAATAGTTCTTCATTAGCAAAAAAACTGATAGATGCTGATTAAGCTATAGGCTAATCAAAGCTGTAATAATATTCTAATCTTCTTCACACAAGGTAAACTAATGAACGGTGGAAGCCAAATTTGATCTTAAGTTTCATTTGTTGATGAATTCGTAACTATAAGAGTAGATAACCATTGAAAAAATCCAGTTAAAACCCAGGCGTTCAATTGTATTACAACAAAATAAATTTTTCAAAGCTAATTTCTTGGTTAACTGTCTATGAACTGTAGGTTTCTATGTCAGATGTTTCAAATGCAACAAATTCCAAATTTTTTAAGGCACGATGAAATAATAAACAGAAGTAAATATACTATGTCTCATCAAATATTCAAATAGTTGTCCATCGTTTCTCAAACACATTTACTTTTACTTGAAAATTTTCAAGATAATATGTACACTCAATATATTTTTTCGAGTTCATGATTCAAAAATATTGGTGTCTACTTATTTGAAATATCTCCTTCTGGAAAATTGTATGACCAAACTTTTTTAAAAAAACAGGTGTGGTGATACATGGATAATTTCAAATTGGAATGAGTATATTTTTAGGAGAGAATTGTTTTTGGAAAAAAAAGCTTTTGGCATTCACTTTTCCATCTTCATAAAATAAAAGTTGGAAACTTCCGAAGGAAGGAAGAGAGCAAATGGAAAGAAATAAATACTATCACATTAACATCGAATTACGCGAAAGGAAAAATATTTTCATAATAACTATTTCCATATTGACATTGAAGATTCCTACAATTTCTTGTAGATATTTCAACAAGCTACTAACAGTGATGAATACAACTAGATGTCCGTGTTGAAAACAAAGTTGATAGAATCTAATAAATGAAAAATCGCTTTGAAAATTACTCCAAACCAGATCATTACAGACATGAAACAACACCAAAAATTCATTTGTTTTCGTTTCATGATATTTTAAATCGAGACAGAAACCAACAACCGAAATCCAGCATTTTTTTGCGAATACCTCAAAACCGGCCATCGAAACTCCCGACCTTTAAATAGTTTTTCATTATCCCCACCAAATAGACAAATTTTGTTTCAGTAACCCACCTTCATATGTCTTGCTATTTCCGAGATAACAGTAGTTGTATTTGTATGTGGATAAATATTGAAATAGAAAAAAACAAGTCCGAAGCTATTTGAACAGTCGATCACACATTCTCGGAAATTAGAACCATTTGACTTCTTGCTTAAGTATTCTTTTCTACGCCTATGATATAAGAAGCCACGGGAAAGGTTAATGAACTCAACTTGATTTGCGCATATATGGTTCTTTGTCCCGTTCCGAGATTTGTTTATAGCTATGAATCATCTTCTTATTCTGGAGATTGAAGTGTGTAGGAAAAATATGGAAGTTCATTGATATCAACTTCATAAAGAGTGGGTCGTCTTTTCATGCAGTATGATTTTAGGACTGATTAAGGAGTACATCAAGGACAGATGAGTTCAGTTCTTCCTCAAAATACTAATCCGACAGTTTGAACTTTCGATTATTCGGCCATTACTGTCAATTATATATATTCCCTTAATTATAATTATAAAGAAAATTAATAAAAAAGTACTCTGTGACTTTTTCGCGCCTTTTTTAAAACCATTAAAATTTATAATTAACGTATAATTGCCTTCTGCTACAGTAGGCACATTAGGCACTGAAGAACTTTGCCCAAAATAAAATTGTAAGATTTTTTTTTGTCTATCACTTTAAAATCATTCCATTTTTGCTCAAATACACACTACTTTTTGTTGATAAATAAGCACATCAGCGGTGAATTAGATAAGTTCCCAGCTCTCGATTCTCAGATCTTGAGTTTGAACTTACTTTCCACAGGATATTTTCACCATTCTCTTTCTGCAGTTTATTAAGTTGAAGGTGAAATGCTCCTGCTATATAACATGGGACTGTAAATAACAGGGTGTCAGGTGTTGGACACCTATATACTACACAAATGGCTAGAGAAGATGTTATCACAGAGAAGAAAAGGCTAAAAACTATAGTGATCGAATATGTTGACAATGTGATTTTGAGCATATATGAAATTATTTCAAATATAAGTAATAACATCGGCACATACATGAACGAGTTATCTTGCTCTCTGAATTGAACCAACAATAGTAGCTAGTCTGATTTGAATCCCGATAACAGTACTACGCACTTTTGAAGTAATCACATATTCATCAAACGTATATCTGACTTTCTACCTATGGATATTCCAAATATTATTTGGGAATTTGGGAAAATGATGAGAAATTAAATATATTATTTCTGAAAATTTCATTGGATTCAGTAGAATTCAGTTTTCTCTTTTATAAGCTACCCTATCATATTGATATTGATTCACCATTGGTACACAATTGCTAATTTCCTAATATTGATATTTTCATGAGACAGTTTTTTCCAACGTTGAATATGGATACATATGTCGGCTTCATTCGATTAATTTTTTTATGCTCTCAATATCTCACTAGGTTTTCTTTGAGGATATTATCTGTGTACTCACTTTGTGTAACAATTTTCATTCATTTTTCATGAAAAATGTTTCGGGTATTTCAACAATAATTCCTTTTTCTTCAAGTTTTGTTTATTTCAAGTTTGCGATACACCGATATTCCAGAAATCATCGCTTCAGGTTTGTTCTTTTCAAAATAGAATGAGTACAAGTACAAGTCGGACTATAATAATAATAAAATTCGTTTTATAAGTTAACAACACCGATATTCCAGAAATAATCGCTTGAAATTTCTTCTTTTCAGAATGGAATGAGTACAAGTACGAGTCTACCCACTATAATAATAATAATAAAAAAAATCGTGTTGTAAGTTATGAACAAGCATCTTATACACACGGATACTTTCAGCAGTTGACCGAGTGTTCGAACGAATACATGAGCAGAGAGGGTCGAAGAGAGGTTTCGCTGAATGTTAAGAACACCTGCTCATCGATAAATGTGTAACGCAGGACTCGATAGAGTATAAACGGAACCTCCCTATGGCCCGGATCGATTACCGCAAGGCATCATAGCATGATCTCATTTTACATTTGCTCAGATGCCTTGCGGTACCCGACAAAATAGTGAGATGCCTTGAACAACCGATACCACTTTGGCAGACTCACTTCACCATAACATCAGGTTAAGTCAGAGTCTAAACAGGTTGGATCACTTTCGGAAGGAGACTATTTCAGGGCAATTCCCTCAGTCCCCTTCTTTTCTGCATCGCTCCATTGCCATTATCCGTTACGCTTAGAAATACTTGAGGGTATACCTGTGGCACCCTCGGAAACCGAAGGCACAAGGTCACTAATTTGTTTTATATGGATGATCTTGAAATTTACGCCTCTGGGGAGAAGGACAGCTATCAGTCCTTGAGGTTGGTGAACAGTACACGCATGTTATCGGTATGAAATTTGTGATAGACAAATGTGCAATGGTCCATCTAAAAAGAGAACGATGCGGAGCCCACGAAGAGGATATGCAGCTTGTAGATGGAACCATCCAACACAATCTTGAGGTCGGAGAGAGACATATACTCACCTCGGTATCAAACAACACCACCCACAAGAAGTAACAGCAGTGAAGAACTATCTCCGAGGCAAGTATCAGCACAAACTCTGACAAATCTGGTCATCGGAACTATCAAGGAAGAATAAAGTGCTACAACAAATATGCTTGCCATTTCAATCTCACTCTGCTCGTTTGGAGTAGTGGACTCTCGAGGAGCTGCATCAACTTGATGTAGGAACCCAAAAAATGATGCATCTTCATAGGACTTTGCATTCCAAATTGTCAGTTCCACGGTTGTACTTCCCCCGACGAAAGAGGGTCAGTGAACTTTTGAGTTTGGAGTGTCTACATGAGAGAATGGTACAAGATGTAGCCTTTAAGTTCGTCAGGCTACATCTCTGAATGGTCCGCGCCCATAAGAGAGCAGGAATTGGAGCATTTTTCTTTAGGGTAGCTGACCGAGCAGCTGATGAACTCGATTTAGTTTTCGACAGTGAACGAGGTGATCACAACTCTATCACCGAGTTGGAACCCGTTCAGAAATAGGTTCATATAAAAGCCGCAGAGATCACCTCACTTCTGCGGCAACACGAGGATAAGCCAATTCATCGAGTCTTCTTCAATAGCATTCTAGACCTTGGCTTATCAAAGCGCCTGTCTATCGCTTTCCTCAGTTCGAGTGGGCTGAAGTCGGAAATAGATGGGTTCATCATGGCAGGCCAGGATGGTGTCTTAAAAACCTTAGTCTACCACAGTCATTTGATGGGTATAGAGGTTCCTGACACAAGGTGCAAGGTTCTGCCGCGAGGCGTCCGTGACCCTAATGTCAGTATGTCCCGCATTTGCGGTCTCGGACTATATCCATCATCATAAGGCGGCCTTAAGAGTGTTTTATTGCCATCTACGGCACTATGACGGCATAGACGAGACACCGGTATTTCCCTACGCTCCGGGGGAAATTGAATCCGTTGTAGGAAACGATAAGTGCCGAATTTATTGGATATATTCGTTCGCCACCATTAGGCTCATAAAAGTTAATAAGATTGATATAGCCTTTCTTGACCAACAGAGCAAGGCGATATTTGCGGTGGAGTTTTCAGCTCCTGACGAGACGAATATGATCCGAAAAAAGAAGGTTAAACGGATAAAATAAGTAGATTTTCTCTCTGAACTCCGCAAACTACTCTGTCATGATGATTGATCTGATTCCTTGGTGAAATGATACACTCTTTTCTTGAATTTTAAAATGACATCGGCTTGCCACACTAAGACAGAAATCTTAGCCGGACAGATCCAAAAGACTGGCAGCTCACTGCGCTTGTTCAGAGTACATGGTTCTTGGACTCATTGATCACTTACCCCA
Source organism: Leptinotarsa undecemlineata (assembly GCA_015342065.1). Taxonomy (NCBI): domain Eukaryota; kingdom Metazoa; phylum Arthropoda; class Insecta; order Coleoptera; family Chrysomelidae; genus Leptinotarsa; species Leptinotarsa undecemlineata. The sequence continues at coordinate 7,681 of WOGP01002253.1, forward strand.
CGGTGTGGGGAGTTGTCGTTGGTTGATAATGCTGGCGCGCCCTCTTGAATGAATCGGGTCTTCGGGGGATATGGCCTTACCAGAGCATACAACGGTTAAAAAATAATAATAAAAATACTAATAATAATGACATTTATTAACCATACAAGTTCAACATAAACTAAAATTTAATAATAAATTATTAGTTCCAGTATGGTTGAAATTAACCCGATCGGTGAAGACTAGTTTTTCTTGGGGACTTGCGATAGAAAACAACAAAAATAACTAAGGCTGAAGATTACTGATTAGAAACTCGCCAAAAACTAATCATGTGATTATCCCTAGAAAGCTGAGAAAATATTGAAAAAAAATAAAAAATCAATGGTAGTCACATGTTCTTTTATATTGTTACATTGCTCATAGAAAAGTTTTTTCTGTAGGTTGATTGAATTGTACAAGAACAATTTTTCGATATGTTCAGTAAAGTGGTGTTGGATTGTGAGAATTTTGTTATATCCCAGATTCAGATTGAGAACGTTTGTTCTATATCTGATTTTTCCGTGTGATAAGAAGAAGTACCATTAACTATCACTTTGCGTAATAGCGATAGACCATGAAGTTTCCAGCGATTGCTCATGGACAGCCATTTCGTAACTACCAAGGTATGAGAGATTCTTTTGAACTTGCGATTGCCAAAAATTATCCTTAGAAAGAAATTGTGCATTTTTTGCATTCTGAATGATCCGTAAACGTAATCACAGTAGATGGCTTGAGATTTTACGGAGGAATTGCATAAAAGAGTTTTGAGTGACATATCTATGGCCAAATAACATTCTGAGTTTTGCTTAAGATTCCTGAAGTGTGAAAGATGCATGATATGAGACTTTTAAATTATCATCACCATAAACATCCAGATGTTTTGTGTTTTCTGTCCCTATTAGTTGATTTTTTCCTTGTTCCTGTATATATCTACTGTTAGCGATACAAATGCCGCAATAGATTTCCAAGTTTCGAAATACACTTGCAGACCGGTTTCGGGTTGTTTGGCCACTCGTCAGTGCATGGTAGTGTCTATCATCAACATAAAGTCGATGATTTCCGATAATTGAAAATAGAATTCATTCAGATTATCATTTTTCGAAATAGGCTGAAGCAGACAACAAACAACAGGTTTATCATCGCCCCATCTGCTTGTGGAAGAAGCCTGCCAGGGAAGTAGTTGTTTTCTGATAGGTGTCAGTCCATTAACCTAGACTGGACTGAATGAATTGTTCTTTTAAATGATTTGATTTATAGCCAATCTTCAAGTATGCCCACTAACTATATGTGAAGTTTTCTTTCCTTATACGAGGAATCGGGCAAATTTGAGATATGCGGTTGATACTCTGAAGGAATTCGATTTTCAATTATGTGAAATCATCGACTTTATGTTGATGATAGACACTACCTTGCACTGACGACTGGTCCAACAGCTCGAAACCGGTCGGCAAGTCTGTTCCAATAATTGAAAATATGTTGCGGCAGTTGTATCGACAACAGAATATGCAGGAATAACTTCAGTGAAGAATCCTGCACTGACACCTGTCGGATATAATTCAACGCCCTTCGTGGTACTAGTCAGGGAAGTAGTTGATTTCTGATAGATGTCAATCCATTAACCTACAGTGTCGAGAGTTGAGATGAGTTTAGATGATTTGATTTATAGCCAGTCTTCAAGTATGCCCACTGACTATATGTGAAAAAATGAATCATGTTTCTCAGATATCTCTATAATTTGAAGCAAGTGTTCTTTTTCTGTTGTGTTTCTACTATTGTATTTGGTCCAAAAGAGTAGTAAATTTGGGTGTCATCTGCGTACATATGGACTTGTGAGTATTTCAAAAAATTTGAGAAATAACATGTATGAATAGTGCTATCTGTGCTACTTCACGAGTCATAGATCATCTTTCAGGTTAAACTCCGCATAATACCAATCTCTAAGATATTCCTGTTAGATTTCGAAAATGCTTGATTTCCTAAACCTATGAAGTGAATCACGGAAAGCAGTATATCCTGGTTTACTATAATCTGATGATACTAATACACTGATCTGTCATTTGTATAATTCCCTGAATAAGTCGTCTGTTATATTATTGTGCCACAATTGTATCCGATTCTGAATCTCGACTACACTGGGGAGAGGATATTGTACTTATCAGGATGGTCACGTTATGTATTTCTATGATCCTCTCTAATACTTTGGACACAGTTGGCCGGAGGGAAATGGGTCTTAAATCATTGGGACTTGTAGGTGACCTAACTTTAGAGATAGGTATTACAAACCCTCCTCCCATAATTTGGGAAATACCCCATTTACAGCACAGTAGTTTAGTAAGTGAGTGATGTAGGATATGATAATAGTAATAATTATTATAATAATAAGTTTATTTACTTTCTGATTGAGGTATCAATACAGTTCATTTAGACAATACATGAATAAAACAAAACAAAAATTTACGGAGCAGTGCACTGCTTGTGTGTAAGGAATGATAATATATATAATTTGAAATTGTTTGTATGGGAACGATTTCGAATTATTAAGGTATATAGATTAATGGACATAGTACAGTAGATTCATATAAAGGACCCACAAGATCGTGAAATCGGGAGGAATATACGTGGTGTAATGGAAAACAGTACTAGAGATATAGTATTCATATTGTTACATATAGGGATAAAAATTGTTTAAGGAAGCGATTACAGTTAACAAAGACATAGTTTTTAGTGACACAGTATAGTAGACTACATATTTAGAAATAACTATCAAGATAAAATTCATATTGCATGTACATGATATAGAACACATACAAAACTCATAAGTCTCAAATCAAGATGAACATACATGATACAAACATTTTGGAATTCATGATACTGACTCATTATATTAGTTGAATGCAGATATATTTGGAAGATGTACTACATTGGAGCTTGAAAATATCGTGTTGGTGCTCTATTTTTCCAGCTGCACGGGGTATTAGCTTGATATATTTTTTGAGGTTTTTTTTGAACATTTTTGTATTTCTCTCGCATTTCAGGTTTATCGGTACTGAGATCAATGGACACATTAACCGTATTAGAGTTATGTCGATTCAGTCAGCCCCACATGTTCGTCTATTCACCTACATTATAATATGAGCTACCCTTCCATCCGTGACGGGATCAAAGGTAAGCTGCTACTCGGAATTAGTTTTGAGATTGTTTAGATAGAAATAAATCAGGTCTTCATCTGCTTTCGTAGAAGTATTTGATATTCTTAGAAAATGGTTTTGAACTTTCTCTTTGATCGTCTGAAAATCAGTGTTTCTGTTTTCACATCTTCCCATTATAAAAAGGTCGCCAAGAACTTTACATTTTTCTTCTTTCATTGACATATACTTTATTTTCTGTTCTTATACCAGCTGTTATAACTCAAAAAAATACTAATTCGGACTCCCTTCTACAGATTGAATGAAGTTTTTAACGAAATTTTAGTCTAGTTTTAATGTTAAATAATTTACTAATATCAATACACCCACTTTTTGATATTATTTTAAATTTTATTTTAGAATGTACTCTTTTTAACTAATAATGTGACTTATCCTATGTCTGTATGTGACTTTATTGGATTAATAAATATTATTATTTTTTATTTTTTTTCACAGTCGTGTGCGCTGGTCAGGCCCTATCCTCCGAAGCCCCGATACATTCGGGCGGGCGGGCCATCATTATCAACCAATGACCACTCCCCACGCCGTGGGGTAAGTGATCATTGGGTCCGAGAATCATGTGCCCTGAGCAAGCGCAGTGAGCCAAGAATGACAGCCTTCTGCATCTGTTCGGCTAACATGTCTGTCTTAGTGCGCCAAACCGGTATGATTTTAAGATTCGAGAGTAGACAGGACATCATTCCACCAAGGACTCCAATAATCAGAACAACCATCTTGGTAGAGTGATCTGAATAGAGTCTGCGGAGTTCGAAGAGAAAATCTCGATATTTAGCCATTTTTCCTCCTCTTTTCTGACGATATTCGTCTCGCCAGGAGGTGAAAACTCCACGACAAATATCGGTTTGTTCTGGTGGTCATTAGGACTATTATTATTATTGTTGTATTTATTAAATTATCTATCATTATTGAAAAATTAAATCAAATTCGATCAAACTTTTCAGCCCATCTATTATTAGAGTAATATGTAAATCAAGACATCGTATTCTAACCATAATTCAACTTGTTATACACATATAACTTGAGAACGATTTTAGATGAAGACATTTTCGCCTTCTGTCTTGATAAATCCTCAAATTCTTAAAATAAGATGTATATAACAATTCTCACCTGGAATCATTCCCTCTCGAGCTAGTGCAGCTATATTTCTTTTGGCCGATGACTGTCGACTGTATAAATCACCAGATTTTGCTAAACTGCTTAAGGATCTTTTTGTGCTGTAAGGAAAATTATAATTCTTTACCAGATTCCTCGCGAGGTAAGCATCCTGTTGCGGTTCCAGCATTTCCCTGTTTTGATGTAAGTCTCCATTTCTGGCTAAAGACTCGATACCTGAAATGGAACCTTCGCTGAAACTTTGAATATGTACGGGAGTATATCATATCATTTTCAGCTTTAGATACAGCTCAAAAAGAGGCCATAATTTCTTTTAATAATCAGGTTAGGGAAAATCGGTCGAATTTAAAAAGACTTATGAATATTTCGATTTATTTGGGATCCCAAGAATCAGCTTTTCGTGGACACGATAAAACCGAAGATTCGATTAATCGCGGCGACTTCAAGGAAATTTTAATGTTATAAGGCAAATATGATTCACAATTTGGCACTTTTTTAAACGATAGCGTTTTTTTGGGCAATTCAAAAACCATCCAAAATGAGCTTATACACAGTGTGATATATATTATTGAAGAAAATATAAGCAAGAAGATTAAAAGTATCCCTTTTTTGCATGGGAAATTGATGAAACAACCGATATTATCTGTACATCACAACTTTCAATCGTTATATATTATATCATATATATATTGCACTCAAATCTCTCAGATCCGATAGCAGTATTGAAATTCTTCCCGCAGATAAGGGTGATGCAAAATTTATAATGGATTCTCATGAATACGAAAATAAATTAGGGAAATCGATTTCAGAGACAACATACGAAGTACGCAAAACAGATGACACTGTTACAACTATGAATTTTTACCAAAAAACGGAAGGAACATGACTCATTGTCCATTTCAGTAAACGTCCACTTTTTTATGATTTACCAAAAATGCACTAAGAAAATTGTCTTCTGAGACCAATTGTTCAATTGTCAGTTCAATCAGTTTTCCTTGTCGAAAACTTGGGAAATATTTTCTCGAGACTGAAATCTTTATATGGAAATAGAAACAAGTTTCATAAAGAATACTTATGATTTCATTGCGAAACTCAATGAATTACAAATTCAAAATGGAGGTCTTCTGTTGAGTTTCGATGTTGTGAGTTTGTTCACCAATGTCCCGGTTGCTAAAACCCTAAGAATTGTAAGAATTAAATTGGAAAATCATGGTAATCTCAAAAGTAGAACGAAACTGAATGTAGAAGCTATTTTGGAGCTTCTGAAATTATGTACCGATCAAACTTTCTTCCAGTTCGAGGAGGATTTTTATCAACAAGAATTTGGAATGACAATGGGTTCAACCTTGTCCCAAATCTGAGTAACATTTTCATGGAACATTCTGAGAAAACATTCGTGGAAACTTACCAGAATGGTCCAAAGATATGGTGGAGATATGTTGAAGATGTATTCGCTATCTGGGACCATAACCCAGATGATATCAATGTTTTCTTGAATTATTTGAACTCAAAATTAACATTAGAAAGGGGAATTCATAATCAACTTTCTTTTCGCGATATCATGATAAAAAAATTGAGAAAGGCTTTTGATACGATTGTGTATCAAAAAAAAATCATACTATATCTCTACTATGACTCATCATGCTAGCGTCAGAAAAATGTTAGATGTTTGAATAATAGAGGAAATAACTATCTTTAGAACATACCTCACAAATAACATCATACTTTAGGTTCTCGGTTTGTCTGAGAAATTGAGGCGCATCGGTATAATATAAGAACAACTTTCAGAACCACCAACACATTGAGATCTCATTTGACACAAACTAAAGCCGAAAATGCGGTTAGAAGAAAGAAAGATTGTATTTGCAATATACCTTGTTTCAGTGGAAAACTTCATGGTGAATCTTCAAGACTCCCAGATGTGTTAAAAAAATAACGTCGTGAATATACAGAGCTATTCAGATTCGTTTCTGTACATGGGGATGTCGTAAACGATAAGAGATAGAGTGTCGGTAAAATTGTGGCAAAGTTGCGTATTTTAGAGACCTATTCAATGATGTCAAAAATTCGAATATAGCGCTTTTGCTTCTGGAGATATACAGGAAAAACCAAAAAATCCCAAATTATTTTTTGCCTATATCTTCTTTATTCGCAGACATATTGAAAATCTGTCTACATTTTGCTATCGACACTTGATGTTGGCTATCAGAATATGTCCATCAATCTTTAATACAGAATGTCATCTGACTTGGGCCACTCCCATCTCTGAATTTTTAAATACGGACCTGTATTTCACTTCATACTGAGACATTAAATTCGATTTCATATTTCGTCATGTTTCGATAATATTTAATTATAGTTGTGTGAATTATTCCCTTTCAGATTACGGCCCTGGAAATTGGTTGACTGAGTTTAATAAAAACACAATAGCAATTTTCACGTCTCCCTATGTACCGTAGAGTTTTTCGAGAGTTTTTTTTTCCTTTTTAGGTACCTATTCATATGTTTCATTTGCTACGAGCGTTTTCTATGATGAACTTCGAATACTTCGGTTTTTCATACTTATTTATTGCCCTTAATACACTTATTTGCTGCATTGTTACGAAATCGTTCAAAATCCTCAATCTTCCACATTTTCTATCTCCCTGCCGACGAAAATCCTATTTTTCAATGTCCCCCATAGAAAATAGTCCAAAATAGTATGATCTGGTGATTTTGCAGGTCATTTTATTGGCCCATTATTTGTCTCTAAATGGAAGGACATTTCAAGACAAATAATTCGAACATTTATTGCGACATTGATTTTTTTGTGTATTTAAATTACTTCATTTCAATTTTCATTACAATTATAGTAATCGTTTGGGATGACATATCTTTTTCTACTCATCATATAACATGTTTTTGTTGTAGATATGTTTCAGATAATCATAAAAGGTTTTCTTATTCGAAGTTCATTGTTGAAAACGCTCTTAGCAATGGAAACGTTATGCATAGGTACCTAAAAATGAAAAAAAAACTCTACGGTACATAGGGAGACGTGAAAGTTACCATTGTGTTTTAATTCACCGAATTATAATCAAATATTACCGAAACATCCCGAAATATAAAATAATATTTAATTTCTCAGTATGAAATGAATGTCTACGATCTACAAACTAGAACAAAAATACAAGTCTGTAATCAAAAATTCAAAGATAGGGGCGCCCAAGTCATATGACATCCTATATAAAAGATTCATGGACATATTCTGATAGCTCACATGAAGTACCAATAGCAAAATGTGGACAGATTTTCAATATGTTTGCGAATAAAGAAGATATATGCAAAAAAATAATTAGGGATTATTTGGTTTTTCCTGTGTATCTCCAGAATCAAAAGAGCTATATTCGATTTTTCACATCATTGAATAGGTCTCAAAAATACGTAACTTTGCTACAATTCTACTGACACTCTATCTCTTATCGTTCACGGGATCCCGATGTATTGAAACGAATTTGAATAGCCCTGTGTATGCCGAGCTATTTTATATCGCATTCTAGAATATTCTGAAGAAAACCTCAAAAAACTGAATGAACTGTGAAAATAAATGAAGAGAAGGTTTTACTTACCTATCACTGTCAATAACATTTCCCAATCCTCCAGAAGCCACTGACTTAAAATCACTTGAATTCCTTACAACAGCTATCGTATCAAGTCTTATCAGTTTCGGCTGGTAGTATACAGATAATGGTATCCAGTTGGTTACCACTTGCTTGGAATCGATGCTTCTGTGTTCCACATCTCTTCCACTGTTGATTCTTTCATAGTTGTCTTCACTTTCATATCTTCTGTCATAGTTATTTTCACCAACATAAGTCTGGTAGTTGTACCTCGACGGTTGATAAGTTTGATCTCTCGTTTGAAGGTCTTCGAATCGTATGTTGTTATTGTACCTCGATTCATGATTTGGGGCATTATTCGAAGAACTTTTTTCTTTTCTCTTAACTATCAGCTGAGCAACGCTACCATCTCGTGTCATTACATTCAGGGTCTCCGTTTCCTCGGGGTTGAGACTTCTTGAAACCTTCAGTTCCGTTCTGGTAACGGTTGGAGGCGATATTTTTGTACACAGCACCAAGAGGTTTATTGAAGACAGAAAGAGAAGTACCTGAAAAAATCATAATGGAAGTGAGGTTGTATTTTTTATGTAATTTCAGATTATGAAAACATGGTTCAACTGATAAAAAATTCAGGAATGGTTAAATAAGCTTGGTTCAGGGGATTGTAGGATGTGGTTTTCAAACATGATAGTATCACTACATTCATAGCGTAGTTAATTAAACTCAAAGTTTTACATATATTTATGAATAGGAAAATATATTTATGACAGGTTGCCAATCAAAAAGTGGCCGGCAATATTTTTATTTGAAAAAATCAAGCTATTAAAATATTTCATGGAGTGAAAGCCGGGTCAATCCCTCTACGACACCCTTCATCACTTTGAAGGATCGATTGCAACTTGAGAAATGATTCTGAAGCAGATTCTGTGAAACTCTTACATTTATTCTTCAAACTCCAGTTTGAAATGTTATTAATATCCTTTTGCATATATGCAATTTTGGGCTGTTTGGACTGATTTGTAAAGTTTAAAATCATCAGCAAAAAGAAGACAATCTATATATTTCAGAACTGATAGTAAATCATTGATGAACATTAAGAATATAAGTGTACCTAGAAACGATCCTTGTGGTACACCTGACCTAGCTGGAAATTTATCTGAAATTTTTCAGTTATGTTTGACATTGAAAAATCGATCTTTAAGATAATTCTCCGTTAGTTCCAATTTTTTTTTTGTTTCATATTTACTCAATTATTATGAAACTTATTTTCAGATTTCTTAAAGTTCTTTTGGTTTCCCCGATATAGCTATTGTAATTACATAATTACATACATACAATTAAAAATATTAATGGCCACATTTTGACTGGCACCCTGTCGTAAATGTATTATCCTGTTCACAAATGTATGTAAAAGTATGAGTTTGGTTAATTACGCTATAGACGTAGTGATTCTGCAGCTGGATCCTAGACTATGAATGTTATTTACTCAACAAAA
>WOGP01002254.1:0-17105 GCA_015342065.1 Leptinotarsa undecemlineata
GTACTGGATTGGGAGAGAGGAGTATTCGGTTAAAAGGGAGGATTCAGGAAAATTCAGTTCAGCTTTGAGAAATTTCAGGTTGTCGAGTCCAATGAGGTCATCAAAAGTTTTGTGGAATTTAAAGAGGTAGAATTTCAGAATGCCATTTGAGTTAAACTCAGGAAATATGAGAATTTCTGCACTGTAATCTTGAGCATAGTTTTGGAAAATGGAAGTGACGACAAAAGGATCTTTTTTGATGCAATCCTTGTAATATTGGAAAGTTAATTCAGGATTGAGGAAGGATTTTGTTGATCCGGTATCAATGAGGAGTTTTAGGGGAGGATTCGCAATGGTTATATAAGGAAGTTCTCTCTTATCGTCGAAGGTATGCATTTCCACTATATTTCTTGGTTTTGTCCTAGATCCAATGGAAAATTTACATTTGGTCCCTGTTGTTCTTCTTGAACCTGGAATTCTTCAATTGGTTCTTGATTGGGATAAGAGCAGGTTTCTTCAATGTAATAGGGGTTTGCTTCATATCCAAAGTCTTCGTCATGTTGCTCAATATTGAACACGGGAGCTGGATTGAAATTTCGTGTTGCTTGAAGGTGGGTTCTCATGCTCCCCGTTGGTGCTCCATAAGTATTTCTGGTACTGATGCTCATTGGTGTTGATTCTTGTCCATTTTGCCTGTTTGGTTGGTTCTGTCCAAAACGTTGTGGTTGGACTGAAGGCCACATCTGTCTCTATTGAGTATTTGGTTGCCAATGTGGTCTGAAGGTCGGTTGTTGAAATTGTGGTTGGAGTCCCATTGCCTGATGAGGTTGTTGTTGTCCGGGTCGTTGAAAGTGTTGCATGGGTTGGTACATCCGCTGTGGTATTGATTGTTGGGCATATTGGTGATTTGCAGTTCTTTGCTGGGTCTGGAGTGGTTTCTTGGAGACTTGTGGGGGTCCAAACGTCCTTTGTAGATAACGGATATTGTTTTCTTCTTGGATGTACTGCATTGCTGTTGCCAAGTCTACTGGTTTCATTGCTCTTATGGTGGATCCCATGGGCTCTCGTAGTCCGGCTAGGAATGTTGTTAGAGCTTGTTGTTGGAAAAAGCTTTTCTTGCTGATCTTTATCGTATCATCGGCGGTGTGTAATTCGATATAGTTTGATATTGTGTTTAAAAGTCCCATGACTTTTTCGTAAAAATGTTGTGGTGTTTCGTTCTGGTCTTGTCGTAGGTTTACCAAATCTCTTGTTAAGGAATTTTCATTCCGTTGGTCGGCGAAGTTTTGGATTAGAGTTCCTTTGATGCTGTTCCAATCACTACATCCATAAACTGAGATGACGTCTTTGGCTCTGCCTCGTAGCTTGTTGAGTAGTCCTTGTATCAATATATGGTTCTGAAAACAACCGGGGTCTTCAGTATTCCAATATTCGTTCAGAATCATTGTTGATACGTTGATGAACTGGTATAATTCATTTGGGCTTCCATCGTATTCGGGTACAATCCAAAAATTCTTCAGGTCAAATTGTTTTGCCATGTTGATGGGATTTAAAGGTTGGTCAATTGTTTGAGGAATAATGGATGGGCGAGAATTGGTACTTGAAGGTGAATTTGGTAAAACTAAGGTAGGGGGACGTAAAATAGTATTTGCAATTGATAAAGTTGGGTTCATTTGTGCTTACAGGATGACGATGATGGCTCGTTGCATATTCTTTCACCAAAAACTTATTCCTTTGTAGATATTCCTTGATGGATGATAGTGAAGAGGTATTCTTGTCTACGGCAGGAATTCTTCCTTGCTTCTCTTGGTTCGGGGAGTAGTGGATAAACATTTGAGAACAACGAGGATCTTCTAAGGACTCTTCCACTATCCTACCGACTGCGCCAATTATATTTCTCGTTCACACAAAAGAGTTTTCTTAAACTTTTTATTTAAACAGAGTAACATCGAATAAATATGAAATATAAGTACTGGCTATTACAAATAAAGTGCACTTATTTACATGTAAATTATTGCTGACTTTGCAGATATCAGCAAAATAATTGATGTCGTCTTCGGGTTATCGAACAATAACCTGCTGATGTAAGGGGTTATCGAACAGTAACTAGTGTAAAAATATCAATTTGATGTTTGGGTAATTGATCAAAGAAGTTATTCAAATAATTTTTACCCTTTTAGTTCGATGTTCTTCAAAGGCATGTTTTTCAGTTTTTTCAAACTGAATTTATTTTATCTAAACTTTGGGATAAATCAGCCGTATATCGTTTAGAAAAATGATCATTGATATTTTCCGATTCCGGGGCCTGAAAATCAGCTACCAAGCCCAAGGCAGCAGGCGCGCAAAGGAGAAACTGAGAAATAAACAAACATACATACATACAGGTGAAGCTAATGAAAAAGTGTTAAAAATACTATTTTGAAATGAAGAAATGCATGTAAAGTGAGTTCGATTTATATCAAGCGGGGTTACGTACAGCGCCATCTGCCCGCGAATAGATCAAGCAATACTGTAAGTGATTCTGTCAAACACAGATCTCGGGCTACAGAGTTATAAGCAAACTGACAAGCAAACATACATACATACAGGTTTAGCTAATAAAAGCGTGTTAATGAAGGGCAATAAAGACGGGTTGGCTGTCCTTGTTCATCTTTCCTGCCTGAACCACTGTTCATGCTGTTTTCGGCGAGTGCATTGGCTTAGGATGTGGGGGTTGAGCAAATCGGCCATCGGATGCCTGCTTCCACGTAGCCCCGCTGGATACGCCAATGACAGAATCATTTGTGTTTCTGTTATTTCTTAACTGAATAGCATCCCAACGATGGCTCAATCTTGAGGTGTGTGATGAATAACACTGAGTCTATCAGCTGTCTCTACGGAACCTATGATATATGGTGCACCCTCTCGTCGTAGCATCGCCTTGTCAAGGTAATGCGGGGCTCTGCCGTGATTGACCTTCTTTCCCTAGCTACTCTTGGGAATCTTGTGGACAGAGTAAACTCAAAAATTCTTTCTAACGCCGAGTCTATAGAGGAGATGAATGTCGAGTTCATGATTCCAACTGACTTCCCTGTAAACTTGATCAGGAGCGAGTCTACAGAGGAGATGGATGTCGAGTTTACGACTCCAACTGATTTTTTTGTAAAATTTTATCCAGAAGCGCGTCTACAAAGGAGATGGATATCGAGTTCACGACTCCAACGAACCTCCCTGTAAATTTAATTAAGGAGCGAGTCTACAGAGAAGATGGATGTCGAGTTTACAACTCTAACTGACGTCCCTGTTAATTTAGTTCAGGACCGAGAGCTGCGGCGTACGCAGAATCTGTCTCAGGTGGGGGAACTAACCCCCGATAAACAGGTTAGCAAACGTTTGCGCTCATGTAAGGTTTCACCAAAACCAGAGGCAAAAAAGCCTTACACGGCTGAATCTAAGACATCGTCAGGTCTAGCTGAAGTGCAAAAACCGTCATTTCGGCAGAGTCGTACTCTCACCATCTGACCTGAAAGACCACTCACCATACAGACTAATCGGCTCCGTTAAGAAGCTGAGGTTGTTTGGCCTAGTAAGAATAGTTTTTAGCCACAATAAACCCTTGCGGGTTGCGGTGGAAGGCTGAATAGACCCACTCACTTTGGACCTAACCTAACCTAATGAAGGAACAGTTTGTTCAGGCCAGTCTCAACTTTCTACACTGTAGGTTAATGGACTGACACCTATCAGAAAGGCATTGGATTATATCCAAGGTGTCACTGCAGGACTCTTCACTGAAATTATTCTTGCATATGTTGTTGGAGATACAACTGCCGCAATAGATTATCAAATATTGGAGCACACAGTGTAGGAAGTTGAGACTGACCTGAATGAATTGTTCCTTTAGATTATTTTCTCTATTTGTGAAATTGATTAAAAAATTAACAAAAATGACTGTCCCTGTAATCTCCATCACACCTAATATGAAAAAACTGTTTTGCAGATATTATTGATAACAGATACTTGACAATGATATCGGCGCATTAAAAAAATATGTACTTTAATACTACAATTCAATGGTTGACAAATTTGAATATCCATTATATCATTAGCACTTTCAGCACTTAATTTATTCCTGATTCGAATACATTTCGTCAAGTGAAACAGTAATATTTATCTTTGCTTACTATTTTCATTAGCAGAACACTGTTGTTGGCGAAATGATGCACAAATAGATTTCTGCAAGTCAATATAAAAACTGTGTTAATTAGTGGATATTTGAGAAAAGAAGTAGTTTGTACCTGTTTGAGATATCTTCAAAAGTTATTCAATCACTAGTGAAAATAATTCAAGGTATACAATGAATGAGGTAATTTTGCATTGCCATGTTCAATTTAGTCATGATTTTTCAGACTCTACTTAAATCTATCCTTTATGAAAGCTGAAAAGTTCAACATGTTCCATTCAACAAAATATTTTCAAGATAACACAAGAACGTCTTTACTTTTATGGGGGTTTTGTTTTTTATCCTAAATGAGAATACGAATTTAGTGAATCGCAGTTTGTGGATATATATTTTTTCAATTAGTTCGTGTACATTTACTTCAACGAGCTCGATAAAAATTCCTCACAGGCATGTGATGAAGACAATATTGCTTTTTCCGGAATATTAAGAATTCTCAATATATACATAGTTTATATTTTGATTATCTCAACGAGTTCTTCGAACAACTCAACCGAATTTTTCTGTCATAATAATACTTCTGGGAATATTTAAAAAATTGTGGATTTTGATAGATCACTGTTAAAGAACTTTATCGTCCTGAGAACTGCGTTTATGTGGAATAAACTTCCTGAGAACGTTTTCCCAAATGGATTTAATCTCCAGTGATCTTAATCCAAAAAAAAAGATCAACTTTGAATCGGATTTGGACTATGAACTGAAAATATTGAAAAAACCTATTGAACGTTTTTTGTTGCTCCTGACAAGATGAACAATCTACTCCATAACATACTTGGGGTTGTACTTCAAAAAATTTTGGAATTGCAAAAATTTTATTTTTTTGTTCAAAAGATTGGAATTGTCTGAAATTTATGTATAATTGATATCGTTGAGCCCTATCGAATCGGTCAACAAGTATTTTTCACAAATGAACAGTTGAGGAATCAATTACTTCAAAATCATTTTTTGACGATAGGAAAATTTCATAGTCGGGAGAAAAGTCGGAACTACAAACTAATAATATCATAAAAACTTTTTCGTTCCTGTAGGAAAGGTGAAGGAAACACTTCATTTCAAATTCTCCTTAGGTGGTTTAGTTCAGTTAGTGTTTCAATATAAAAGTCAGAATGATCAAATATACTCTGCATCAATTTTATTGTTTCAATGATTCAATGATGTCGAGAAAACTCATTTTAAACAATTTCTATAATGAGCTCCAAAAATTATTTGATATCAATTTAAGAGCCACCGGTAGATAACTGTTTCAGCCTGTTGGGCATAGACAGTATCTTTTGATTTTCATGGAATCATTTTCTAGCAGCTTGACTGCATTAATCTTTCTCGATTTTATATCATTTCTAGAAACATGTGTATTTTGTTTCCGATGGCCTGCCAGAATAGCTTTCCAAATTTCTGCTACAGCAGTTGTCGGTTGATTGGTCAAACCACCAACACTGTTATAAAAAACTTGGCAAGTTGACTTGGATATCACGCAAATAGATGGTTCCACTTATATTTCGCTTCCATTTACGCAGTTATTTTCAATAGGTACTTTTCTTGGTTATCATTTTGTCGTCACCAGCTGAAAGGGTAAGGGAGCTGGGCTCCAACCTGATTGAAATGAAGACGCTTGGTCGAATTGCCGTCAATCGAAGATCGCCTGCCCGGTACTGACGATGTCCAACAGGCTGAAACAGTTATTTACCGGCTTTTGAATTGAAATCAATATGGGAATGATCAGAATAATACTTATCTATTCATCTTTAGGTGAATTTGTCTATATTTGGGTTACACCCGGTAATATACGTTGTGTTGGATCTTCTCTAGTTTTACTGTTCCTAGGAGTGGATATTGTTTTGTGTAATATATTGAACGTAAGTCTTGTGTTTTGATTTGTATTTGTTCTCGATAAGTGAATTATGTCTGTTGAATTTATGGATGTTTAAGTTTTCTCACTCCAACAGACAACAAACAACGATGGACAGCATTCACGTACGTAGGTCAAACTAAGAAAAAACTGATTCAAAGGTACGACGAGCACAAAAAGGCAATAATATATAAATCAAACATCGCAACACACGCCATACAAAACAAATATAATTTCCCCCACCAGAGAACATAAAACTCATAAAACAAGTCACTAAGGGAAACCGTATGGACATCTGGACAAGTGTTATTCATCCATACAATTGGCTGCACCATACTGATGGTGGGACAAAATCCCGAAATACGTGTTTATGGTTTGCCACTTTCTTGCTATGTCTGATTATTAATTCCTGTATCAATATTAAGACACTCAATAACCTTCATATTTGTATTTCCTGGAGCCGGATTTCACGCAGGTAGCTATAGCTGCCTCCGTGCTGATTTTTATAGTTTTCTCGTAATCACATGTTGGAAACACAACAATTAATTGTGTGGATTTTTCATCATTGTAGATTTCTGAGCTGATATTCTGAGTTGATCATTACAAAACATCATTGAGTTTTCTTCATTCATAATATCTTGAAGATTCATGAGGATATGATCGTTATTATCACCGAAAATGAAGGACTCACCAATGTCTTTCACGATAGCTATGAGGCACAAGCTCTACAGATTTAGTACCAAGTTGGATCTACGGATCCAGCTTGGTTCTGTATTGAACTTTGATCCAATTTGACAAGCAGAATACACAAATGAATGATTTCTATATGAATATGTATCCTGAAGCAGTGGAAGCAACTGGACGCGCGGATGATGAACTAGGCTTCTTTATAACAAAGTCGCGTCGTTAGCCGCGCCGTGTTATTTTGTTGGATGTGAACTTTTTCTATAATGAAAACATTATCAACGTCTGCATCCAACCAAGCCAGTTAGTGTGGCTTCAAAGGCTTATTTCGTTGAAGCGCGATTATATTCCCTGGTGGCATGATGTGATATTTCGCTTCATGCCACTTCTTAAATGACATGCAAATTTTACAGAATTCAGAATTAGTTTTGATTGGCACTCACCTAATAGAAGTTGAATGAGACATAACAAACTTGTAAAAAAATTAATGGTAATTAACAATATCAGAAAGGAATCACTGATCACTCAATATGAGACGAGGAAGCTGCATGACTTGAGGTTGTCAAATACGACGAGTACAAATCACTGACTTACTTGAAAACGGTTACCTTCAAAGTACCAAATAATATTAAATTATTCAGCAACTTATCATATTCTGAATTTGCCTATCAGAAACACGTGGAATGAATCAAATTACCCATTTAAAAACGTTGACTTTAAAAAAGAAACATTATTATTGTACTCCCTTTTGATTGTAGAAAGTTGGGATTATTTCTATTACTAAGTTATGAAAATGTGGTTGACGAGAAGAAGTAGAAGATAAGCTAGATAGTTTTGAAAAAAAAGTTTTAGGAAGAACTCTTGATACCCTACACAATGGTAACACATATCTGCAGAAAAACTTCAAAATTGTTTCGATTTCGTTAACTGATCTTTATGCAGTTTTGTGCGCTGATTGCAAAAACGACATTTGTTTTTATCTATCACGTAAGGTTTGCCTACAAAATAAGGATGAATTAATTGAAAAAGAACAAAAAAAAACTAGAATTGTGAATGTATTTTTATTATTTCAACATGAAATAAAAGCAAGAAACAATGCTACATAGCTAAAATAAGCATAATAGTGATACACAAGTGTTTTCAAAGTGATTATAAGTCTTTATAAAAATTGTTTTCTTTTACCGTCAAAGCTTCTTTTGGTACTTTTTCGGTTGTGTTCTTGTGAATTTTCTCTTTTTAACATCCAACAGTAGTCTGTCATCATGTTAACATTCCACCGATCTTAGTATCTGAGTTCCATTTCTTTTATGTATTAATGAAACCCTTGTTCCTCACTTATAGCCCCTAGATTTTCCAGAGAGTATTCCAGATGTAAGTGAAAGAAATGGACTTTGACACTCGTGTTGCAGTCCAACATTTTGTAGTTTTGTATCATTTCAGCAACCAAAGTTTTGTAGGTTGTGTATTTTTATTTCCAAGGAATCCTGTTATAAAAAGTTTAAATGAATTCCAGGCATTTTTTTTCTTTCATTTCCATTTCAGTGACAAAGTTCACATCTTCTGAAAGTTTTCTCATGCCAGGCCCAACGAAGACTCCTTCTTTTAGTTTAGCATCGGATAGACCAGGAAACTTTTCAGAAAGATACTTGAAAATAATCTCCTTCTTTGTCTAATGCTTTCACAAACTGTTTCTTTAGCCCCAATTTGATATGGAGTAATGGAAGTAAGATTTTTTGAGGATCCACTAAACTTTGGCCACACCTGCTTGACATAGTGTTGTTTCCTGTCACGGCTATCCCATTTACATAGGAAACATGGAAACTTAGTGTAACCACTTTGTTGACATAGTAACATTGAAATAACTTTCAAGTCTTCACAAATGGTCCATTTATGAGCAGAGTAGCTCAGCTTATTAAGAATAAATTTAAGATTTTCGTAGCATTCTTTCAAATGGACTGAGTGTCCAATAGACACAGAAGCATATTGTTTCCCATTGTGAAGAAGTACAGCTTTCAAACTTCTTCTTGGTGAATCGATAAAAAGTCTTTATTTCTCTGGTTCATACGTTATCTCGAACAGTAACATGACGCCGGGTACATTGTTGCAGAAAACTAGGTCACCCTAGTTCTTTGTCCTTTGGGAGACCCAAATATCGTACTAAATCGTTCAAGTTTGATTGAGAGAAAAATTCACGGTCATTGGTACTTGGATCATAGCTGTAATCACTACTGCTACTGTTACTATGTGTTTTTGTGTCTAAATCGCCTAAACTGTTGTCCAATTTACCGGAAGTGAAGGAATAGGTAAGTTAGGTCCATGAGGAACAGGGCGAACAGCTGAACGTATGTTGGTGGGGTATGAAATATCCTTTCTGTTTTTTTAAATTGTAACCGTGCACTGAACAAGAACAAAAAAAACAGTCATCACTGTAACTTTTTAGACTCTCTCCAAACCATGGGTAATGATTTTTTCTCATCTTGAAACCATTGAATAAGTTCTAATTCTAATTTCAGGTGATTTTTGTGACTTATCTATAGGTGATAAAATTCTTCTACTATTTTTTCCGTAATCTGCACTCAAAATACTGTTAAAATCATCAGATAATTATCCTATAATTATTTGATCGCAGACCTGTGTAATCGAAGAAAATAGTGAGCAAATCTTTAATGTTTGGTATAACTAGCGTGCTTTTTTCGGTCCTGGCTTTCCTGGGTTCTTTCAATGAGACAATTGGACTTTGATTTCAATGTCATAACTATATGCTCTTCATTCTTCACCAGATATGATCCTTCAAAGCAAAATTCAGCAATTTTGGAACAAACGTGGCTGCCATACGATTCATGCCCGAAATTGAGGAGAAAAATTGCATGGCATGATGCAAACAATATGCCGATATCATCTGAATGTTCTTTTATGGTAATTCGACGATTCAACATTATGATTTTCTCTACTTTCTCAACTTTCATCAGTTGCTGGAGCATCCAGGGCCAGCGTCTCATCTTCTCGACCTTCTGTGGAAAGCTTGAAGGTACCAGTTTCAAATATTTTTTCATTCAGAGTATAATCAACGTATGTAACTGTCAACATTCCGAATGTATTCGAGCTCCAAATTACATATTTTAATACAAAATTAGATGCATTTTTCTCGATAGCAGAAAACTGCCGAACATGCAAAACATTTCTAACTTGTGTGCCTTTTGCCTATAAACTAAAAATGATAAACAACTGAAAATGAAACAATACTCGAGAAAAGTGTACCAACATGAACATTTTTAAAAAAAAATGTCAGTCGATTGTACATAGCTCGCGAATTTTGAACATTCACGTTATTTTTGGAACAGCCACGGATACAATGTTCATTTATAACTACACGTGAACTGAACTCATCTCATCACAAATGAATTGTTCTTGCCTCAAATAATGATTCATATTCGTGAACATGTTTGCGATAGAGGTACAAATGGAAATCAGTTATTTTACCAAAAATGTTCATTGCATTTCAGGCGTTTTATTATAAAATAGTCAGGATGATAGAGTCCTGTTGGGTTCTTCTGTGTTATCAGCAGGACATTCGACTCTGTTGATGATAACTATTCATTTGGCCTAAGATGAAAAAGAGAGGTTGCATCTTTTGATGCAACCAACTGATCTTCAGCTTTTCTCGTTTCAGTAAATATTTTATCATTCTGGGAATGGATACCAATTATTATTATTATTATTATTAATAGTGAATGGATAACCTTTTATTACTAATACTATATTCAGTTAGATATAATTTATTTTCTTCAATATAATCAACAATGCTACTAGGAGAAATTTTCGAGAAAATGTTAGTTCTTAATAAATTGCTGTATTTGTTAGTTTTATTTTCAGGTTGATTTTCTCCCTCATCTATTAAAAATAATCTATATGAATATATAGATAGAGTACACTTCATTTTTCATGCAGACAATACTTGCTTCTATAATTCAGAAAATGTTTTTATACAGGAGGCTGAAGTCTTCGCTGAACTTTTTTAACAACTTTTCGCTTGTGAATGACTCTAAAATACAGTAAATGAGGTTGACTAGGTTGAAATTCCACGTTAAATTTGTGGAAAGTTTCTTTTCAACTTTGTAACGTTCCGTGTTTCCACTGTTTATGTTATTGAACGCAAAGAAATCATTTTTGCCCATTTCAACTTATAGATTGTAACATATCGCTACTTAAATTTCTATTTTTCAGTTTCTGAGATTCTTCTGAGCAGTCTGCAGCAGTAATCCAAAATAAATTATAATCAGAAAGCTGATACCTATTTAAAGTCCATATTGTTTATTCTGATTATTTTTATTCAAGTTACGGTTAGGAATACAAATAGAAGTCAACCAGTTATGTCATTCGTTTGTTCAGTCATATACTTTATTTTTAAAGTGTAGTTGTAGTGTAAAGTTGGAAGTGAGGCACAGAGATAGATATCTACATTTAGTAACGTCATTCTTAGAATCGGTGGGCTTTGGTTATATGTCTATTTTAACAAGTCGTAGAAAGGTTTGAATTCTGAAACGATAACGATTATGTCTGTCAAGGATAAAGTTTCGAAAGAATTTTTTCAGTGCTTGGCTGCGGAGAGAGAACAAGTAGTGGTGATTTAAAAAAAAACTCTAACAATCATCAATCAAAGATAATTCTTATTTTGGAGGTATTTATAGATATAGACAATACCAAACCGTTATACAGTTTTTCAATATCATTAATTGTATGACTTTCACTATAAAGGGTTTTACAAATAACCCAACACGTGTTTCGCTATATAATAGCTTTGTCTAGCGTAAACAATTCTAAATTACAATTATTTTATACTTTAACATAACACCTACTTGTATACCTACTCTTTAATGAATGAATCTACCTGAAAAGGTGAAGTATGAATTCATTAACTATATAAATAAATGAAATTTCCCAAAGTACCGTAATTATACTTTTTTCTTACCTGGGAATAAACAGATTCAATAATGGCAAATTATTCAGTTCAGTTTGATCGTTCATAAGATATCAAGACTTTTTGAATTTCAAAATTCTTCATCAGGTTAGGATTTAAACCTTCCTTTTGGAAATGAAGGTCAATCCCCTTCATGGTTGAACTCATCTTCCTCTGTGATTGAATGAATGGCATATGTGGAGTTTATTTTTCCATTCTGGAAAGTATTTCTGTGTAAATTTATGCGAGCTTTGGAACGTTCTTTCAGTTTGACCTATATAAAACACCGGACATGACCGACATAACTATTTATACAGTCCAGATTTTCCTGAAACTGAACTTTTATTTTTGTTATTCTTAATGTGCATGCTTGCACGATTTGGTGTTGGGATAAAACTCCAGTAATCTTCATTACTACACAAAAGATTATATTGACTAGTAAATCGTTGAATAGAAAAAATGATCGAGAACAACAATCGATAGTCGAAATTGGTTGAGTTATCGAAGATCATTGAATTCTTGAGGCTAAAATAGTGTAAATAACTCGTAACAGAATACGATCATGAAAACAGTTAGGACCAAGAGAAAGATAAGAACCAAAATACATTGGACCCAAGGACAGCGTCATGAACGTGTCTGGGTTTCCTATTATATAATAAGTCTGGGGGACTACTACTGGCGACTGCCAGAATCCCAGATATCCAGGATCAGAGGAGTCCAATTGGAGGTTCATAAATCAACAGCTTTGATTTACCTTGATAGTTAACGGAAATAGGATTTCCATATGAGATTGTAAATTTTATTGCATTGAACCTTCGGATAAGACCCTATATTTGACAGTATTCCAATTAAGATCATAATTTGGAAAGATTTGAATGTTAAAATTTGAATGTTCAAAAATTGACAGTCCATTTTATTCATACCAAAACTCAAAGATTATATTGAATTTCGACAGTTTCAAATAAGAAAACCTGAATTTTGGATTGATAAAAAATATTGTAACTCTATGTTTAAAATGGTCTATCACGAAGCTTAATGTGACAAACTAAATTCTACGCAGGCGAAGCCGCGGGCAACAGCTAGTTGTGGTTTTATATTATTGTCGGTATTTTCAGTTCGCGATATGTAATCGAGTTCAAAGTTGGATTCAGTTTATTTTCCAATGATAACTTTCATACAGTTGTTATTTTGTTACTGGAGAATTAACGAGAGAAAGTCTCTCAACGATTTGAAAATTCAATTTCTCTAGTCAAATTCTGGGCATATTTTCAATTGAAAGTTTGTTATCGACACATGAATTAATTAATCTTTGATTTTAATTTTTCATTACTTACAGTAGTTTTTGTCAGATTCTGTTATTGTCGAGTTAAACAGAGAAGTTATTTTCTATCACCGTCCAGCTAGCACGTGTATAAAACTGAATTTCACCTGTAGAGCGACATTAAAATCAAATTTGGCGTTGTGTATTCCTCCATCCACATCTGAAAATGAAAATGATTATTTAAAGAGTCATTCGTATATGAAAATTACTGAAAGTACTTCCATCGACAATAAGTTTAAGTGAATTTTTCAATCAATTGATAATTTGTATACGAGGTCTGTTGAAAAAATAAGGTAAATGTTCAAATTTCGCTGGCTACGTACATTCGATAAGCGATTTCTTATTATGTTGGTACACCCATGTCGAACATTTGTTCAGCTGTTTCAGCAACTCACTATGTTTAGTTTGTTGGTGAGAAGCATTAAAATTATAAGTGTTTTTTACGTGTTCAGCGATTTTCTGTTATTGAAAATTTGCATCAATTTTCGTGTAAAAAATAGAATTGAGTGTTCAAGAACCGTCGCATACAGTGATTGTAGTCTGAGTCAGAAAAATGTTCACAGAAGTCCGAGAAGATGTGAATAACAATGCTCATCCTGGACGCCCCAGCACATCAACAATCGATGAAAATGTTGTGACGAATCGGTTGGTCCATTCCTCGCTAAATTTTGACCAAAAGTCCGTCGTATGAACATCGCTAAGGAATTGTTGAATGACGTCAACGGCGATCCATATTTGCTTGAGAGGGTCATAACTGGTGATGAATTACGGGTATATGGTTATGAGATCGAAACCAAAGTCCAATTGCTGGGTCCAATTGCTGGGGGGTCAGCATGAAGCGGCATGAAGCGTGGCAGCGTGGAACTTCGTTCCAAAATTGCGGAATTTCTCGTTAAAGGGTTCTAACTGGTGACGAGTTATGGATATATAGATATAGATAGATATATATGGATATATTGATTATGAAAAAAGATATGACTTCGAAACCAAAGTCCAATCGTTCTAATGGAAGAGCCAAGGAGAGCCAAGACCCAAAATAGCAGGCCAAGTTTGATCGGCTGTCGATGTTTTGCCCTCTGTTTTCTTCGATTTCGATTACCCTGGCTTATTAAATCAGGAGTTCTTGCTATATAGACGTAAATTCAATCAGGCGTAATATCTTGAAGTTAGGCCCCGCTTGCAAGAAGCAATATGAAAATAACTCGGTATTGTGGAACAACAATTCATGGCTCTGGCATCACTATAATGCAGCTACTTATGAAAAGATAGTGTTTTGAAGACATGAAATCCGAATCGCTTAGGACATATAATATCAAAAAGTGCATATCAAAAATACTTCAAAAACGCTAGCACAAGTATTTTTTATCCCAGGGGGCCCACTTTGAAAGAGACAGAATCGAAATTTGTGAATGAATGAATATTTTTGAGAAAAACTGATATTCGCCTTATTTTTTTTGAAAATAATTCTTATATACAGGGTGTAACATAATATCTCTTGCAACAAATAAGTTACCCGGGGTTTTTTTACGAGGAAAATCATAATTTCCTATTGATTTTCAATTAATATCTAGAGGGCGCTGCGTACGCTGTCATTATTCATTTCAAATTGCCCTAACTTTTTTGATAGTAAACTTTTGGTACTTTTCAAGTACCTAATTCAAACCTAATTCTCACACCTTTTCCAAGTAAAGAAGGTACATCACCTCAACAACGCTGGAGGTGATCGTTTTCGAGATATTTCCAATTTTCTATATCGATTCATATCACTTCATAACCAAATTTGATTTAAATGAATTTTGTCATTCTTCGCTTGCAAATTAAGTTAATTAAATCGAGTAGGCTATGAAAGTTTCTTCATAAAAATAAAAGTTCGCTGTCACATTTTTAACTATTAATTGACACATTGACACATTCACAGTTCGGAATGTCCTACCTTACGAATGCTGAAATGACTGATATGGTTTTTGCAAACGACTTGGCTAACGACTTGAATAAAAGTCGAAAAACATCCGCAAATTTTATCGAAAATCTTCTTCACAGATGAGGCTAATTTTTAAATAAATGTTATCATGAACTCCCTAACAACCACATCTGGGCGGAAGATAACCCACATGCGATAACGCAAACTCATTTCCAAGACAAAATCTCTTCTGATGTATGGGTAGGCATAATTGGGGATTATTTAATTGGGCTCTATTTTCCCCTCTTACGTTTGAATGGAGATGCTTACCTACATTTTTTGGAACACAAGCTTCCCCAACTTATGATAGATGTTTCCATTGGTCTCCTAAGTTACTCTTGGTTGAGCACGATGGAGCTCCTGCCCATTTTAGTGTGATAGCAAGAAATTTTACAGACGTAGCATATCCTCAACGATGGATAGGAAGAGGAGTCACTGATCATTGGCCCCCAAGGTCACCAGACGTCAATCCAGTCGATTTTTTCGTATCTCCTATCTCTTAAATAAAGCATTTTCGGGCATAGACATTTTTTCTTAAAATTGTCTCAGGAATACGTCACTGGAATTTTTCAACGTACTCATGTTACACCCTGTATAGTTGTATCAAACAACTGGAATAATTCCGGTCATATATGTGAGCGTGTTTTCCAAAGTCTCAGACGCGTCGATTGTTATTTTCAGTGACATAATTCTATTCTATATGTATACAACATATAATCTTTTACACCTGCATTTAGTTGTTCTGGAAATTGTCTCAAATTAACTGAAAAAAACCTCCATGAAATAACTATTGAGGAAACTCTTTATAACAGACTAAAGAACTGATTTATCTTCTGATGATTAAAAAATTCAAAATATCATTGAAGTTGATGGAATATTCAAAAAGCTCAACGCTAAGTTTCAACACATTTTAATCTTCGATGGAAATTTCTTTCAAAGTTACTTACATTTCAGTAAAATCGTAATGGTTCAAGTTTTGTACAATACTTTCGATATATTATCACGAGAGTTAGTCTTATCAGGAGATCGTGCTGGTAATTTTATCGATCTTTGCCTCCTCATCCACCATGATGAAAATATTCAGTTGAGATACTGCCTGACATGTCGTATTCGGTAAAGTGTGTTAGTGGAATATGAATTTGGTAAAGTTAGCATGGCGTTACTTTCACATTCCCCATCTATGAAAATAGGTTCTATAATAGAATCTTTAACAACATTTTTTCAATCATTCACCTCTACAGAGTATTGCATTTATTCATGCCTCATCCGGTGGTATTTTCTTTGGATCACTGGTGGCAATTTCGACCAATAGCGTGAAATGTCGAAGTGGAATCATCAGAAAATGCAATAGGTCCTTTCGGGTCGCATTGGTCATTATTTGCTCAAAAAATACGTTCTCCAGGAATGAAATCATCTCAAAGGAGCAACTTTCACTCCTTTGGAACAGTGAAATTGATATCTGCGCGATTCTTAGCTCTTTCGTGGAAAATATATTGAACTTAGGCAGAAGTTCATTGGTAGAAACTGAAAGTTTGATATTTCTACAACTGTATGAAGTTCCTCATCAGAACTTTATTTCCGGAATATGGGAAGTTCTGATGAGGAACTTCATTTCCAGAATATGGGAATACACACGAAAAACATTTTTTCTCCTGAAATTGCTTTTTTCTTTTCTTTTGGTATATTTCACCCGTGAGTGAAATATCACCAAAAAAACAAACTATTTCCTGCATAATGAATATTCGATTCATGTTATTCAGAAATATTCCTGAAGAACAAGTTATTCCTTCAGATATGTTTGTTTGACCGAAAAAAGTCGTTATTTTAATCAGTTTAATCACAATAACATTTCAACAAAATCTGTTGGTATGCCTTTGAGAAATTTATTTCGGAAAATACTCTAAATTTCGGTTTACAAGATTGTGGAAATATATAGTCATTGATATTGGCTTTCTACTACTACATCTTGATACAAAAAAAGAGGATAAGGGACTCTTCCAAAGAAAGGAAGGAAGTAATCAATTTGCAAATAAGTAACTCTATACCCCTTTCGTTCCTGGTAGTTACAATTGTGAGGGTGAACTACATGCCGCACAATATGATCAAATTTACGATCGAATAGGTTCATACCGACATCATACG
>WOGP01002255.1:0-17101 GCA_015342065.1 Leptinotarsa undecemlineata
AGTCTATAGCTAGAAAGTGAATTGTGCAGATCAACAAACAGTGAAGATAAATTACTTGTTGCTAAGTGGTGAATATAGATAGTTGTATTAGTGAAATATTGTTAAAATAAATTAGTTTAAGACAGTTAATTCTTTAATTCTTTACAATATATTTCCCTCTGCTACTCACCTCCTACTACAGATTTCTCATCTGAACCAAATGAATTTCTTCATACACAGTAAAATATATTTGCCAAAAGCGGGAGGAAAAAAATAATAAAATAAGAACAAAAAATATACAGATTAATAAAAATTAATCACATTTGACTCATCTCTCATGACAGCAGAACATTTGTATGAATAGGTAAAAATATTTGTTTTTAAAGTAATTTTTTCACTTCATGTATTCAAATGCAAAATAAAGAAGACTTCTTTGTAATTCTGATACCTTTTATTGTACTCATCTAGTAAATTGTGGAATATTGTTTAAACTGAAAATCACTAAAATGCAGATGCAATGCAATGAAATTAGAGCGTTTTATATTTACTTGCAATAGTCTGAAAATTGCATCAGCTGATTGTTTTCTTGAATTTCTACTTGTATAGACACCAAATCACATGTTGCATGAAGAAAAGTACATAAATATAAAACGGCCTAAAGTTGACCATAACCCAGATAACAAACACATCCCTAAAAGTTCTTCAAACAGTGAAGAACCAACCATAAAGTCATGTTAAAGAGACAAGAAAGTATACTCAATTCCCTTTTCTCATACTAATTGAAATTTCAATAAACCATCTTGATACTGATTTTTATTGAAATAAAACTCACACCAATCATAATAACTCATCTTAAGAACAAAGTGATTTTGTAATAGTTACTCGAGTTGAATTAACAAATTTACATTTTTAAACAAACTTTGAAATATTCAACAAAATATTAAACCAATAAAGCAGTACCATTATGAATGAGTACTATAAAACTAATCATCTAAAGTGAAAGTAAAGTGAAAAAGTGTACCTAGTAGATGTGATTATGATAGAACTAAGGCAGTTCACCATTTCATTCAGGATTTAGAAGAGGAAATACCATTATTAAATCAGTTTTGTCTATTAACCTAAAACCCACAAGTGTATGCCAGAGAAGAGAATAAGAGTAAATGAGGAAAAGACATGGGAACAGTTGGTATGATTAGAGATCAATTTGTGAAATCGTTTAATAGGTTTAAATTATAGCCCGTTACTCACCCCACAGTACACGTCATTATTGAAAATCTGAGGAGGTAGAGGATGTCTTGGGTTGGGGTCGCTAATGGTCCCTCCTTGACCGGTTGAGTTCGTTTGCATAAAATCTTTAGCTTCTTCAGCTCCTGGTTCGGCGATATCAATGACTTCATACCTAACATTTTTAGAATCTAGGATCAAAAGCACCCTTTGTTGTCGTTTCTTCACCTTCAGAAAAAAATATTAAAAAGGCATAACTAATTAACAGTAATTTTTACCTCTTTATTTCCAGATATACCACTAATATAAACTTTAATCACCATTTTGGGTTATGAGCTCAATTTTATAATAAAAAATCTAATTAAAATAATACTATTTGACAATGACAGATAACTGGAGAGAATTAGTGACACTCCTATTTTGTCCAGGGCCCAGAGTTTTTTTGAGTAATGTCAATTTTCCTACTGATCCATCACAGAATAAGATAAACAGAAACGGTACTCTTTTTCACTAATTTTTATATGAAAAACTATAATGATTTTATTACATAACTTCCCAAGGTTATGTGATAGAATTGACCGATACTCGATGAAAATCCATAAGGTATTCAAGTAAACGTTATTGTGGGATTTTCATTAGTAATACCACAAGAGGACAAATTATTCCCGGAAATTTTTTGGAGCTCATGAATATTTTGAATATTTCCCGAGTCACAGACGAGGGTGATAACTGCAGTTATCATCCAAAGACGATTGTAGATAATAACAATCGAAAGGTCGATAAGTAACTCGGTTTGGAATCTTTCAATTTTAATTTTCATTTCTTGTTAATAGCTCAATTTTTTAATTTTTTTGTTTGTTACTTGTATTTCATTTCATTGTAATTTTTTTTCTTAATATAATTATTTTTCAGCTAACCTTTTTAATTTTTTTACAGATTCTTTCACGGATTTCAAATCAATTTATATCATATTCGACAATGGAAGTCCAAACTGATGAAATTCAAGTATTATTGATTGTCTGGCAAAACTAATGACAGTAACCTCTTTCTCCTCTTATCCATCTAAAATATCTTTCGGACATGGTAAAAAAAGTATTTTTAAACTAAACAAATTGATATAATTTCACGTCAAAATGTCACTTTAGACTTTACTGGTTGAATTAAATTGTAAGCGTTTTATGCGTATGACATGTGAGCTATCTTCGACACGAAATCATTCCTAAAAGGTTTATTATTACAAAATAAAAATGGTTTTTCGTCATGTCCATTGGTTTTTTGGTGTCCACCTATTGACACTCGATTACTTATTATTGATACCAACTTATATTTTGAATTAATTGAAAACTATAGTACGAAAAATAATGTATACGTACCGAATATTTTATGGATTTGCTTTATTATTGTTTTTGTGTTCGATCTAGTGCTTTTTTCGTTTGCCCTCTAGTACTTTTTTTTGAATGATTGCTAAAACACTGGGCCTAACCACAAAAAATGCTATGGACACAGTAGAAATGGCTATACTGTGATATAGGCCCAATCTAAAATAAAATAGTCCAACAAAAACATCGACAAATTTTTGTAATTTCCAGAGGTTCAGCATTTAATCTCAAAATAAATTCAATTATCCTTGACAAGATTCGAATATGACCTGGATAAGTAGTGAAGGAAGACAACTATAATTTTTTACTAACAATTGATCTAAGAAAAATAAGTATGGTTAGCTTGAATAAATCTTTCCTTTATGGCATATGTTTTGCTTCTTTAACATGGATGATTTCTTTGTATTTATACTTCCAAATATCAGATAGTGATGCCAATGGTTGGGGGTATTTAACTACTCGTTCTTCCCAAGAAAAGTTAACATCTATCCGATGGGTTAACTCAAATTTTGACTTTTTTCGTCAAACAACCAATTTCAACAGTGATAAATTACTGAAGAAACTGAAACCTTTTATTTCTACACCAATTAGCGAAAATAAGTTTGAACAAGGTATGATGAATATTTTAGAAGATCAGAACTTATATTAGCGATTTCAGAATTGATGGATTTGGGAATGGTGAAAAATGAAGAAGATAAAGAGATCAGAGAGACAGGTTACAAAATTCATGCTTATAATGTGCTGATTAGTAATCGTCTTAGCCTCAACCGTAGTATACCAGATACTAGAAATTCATTGTGGGTTTTGATTGACTGAAGTTTAATGTTTCAAACTTGTTGTAATCAAATATTTTCAGGTGTGCAAACAGAACATATCAAAGCAGCCTTCCTAAAGCAAGCATAATTGTATGTTTTTATAATGAACACTACCAAACTTTGCTTAGAACAATACACTCTATTCTGAATAGAACTCCTAGCCACTTACTAGAAGAAGTTATTTTAGTTGATGATCAAAGTGATGTAGACAATATACATGATGACATTAAGAACTACATCACACAACATTCATTATCTAAGGTTAAGTTATTCAAACCAGATAGCAGGCAAGGATTGATTCGTGCCAGACTTTTTGGATTCAGGAAAGCTCAAGGGGAAGTAAGTCAGTTCAAATCAAAACATACTGTACCAGATGGTTCAAACTATTGTTTGAAACAAGCAGAAATATTTTCACTAATTTCTTTCAAGGTTCTAATCTTCTTGGACAGTCACATAGAAGTTAACATAGGCTGGATTGAACCTCTACTAGATAGAATAAGAGAAAAAAGAACAAACGTAGCTATGCCTATCATCGATATTATCAACCCAGACACTTTTGCATATTCATCAAGCCCATTAGTGAGAGGAGGATTCAATTGGGGTCTGCATTTTAAATGGGATAATCTACCGAAAGGTTAGTTAACTCTGTAGATAATTCTTCAAACTATTTGGTAAAGAATTTGCTTCTGGATAGAACTTGTGAATTCAGTAAAATATAATGCCTCTAAGTGCAAGGTAATTTTAAAGACCAGTACTTGAAATATTCATTTTGTTTTTTTTTTGGTATTCTAAAGTATATCTCCTCAAATTCTGGGAAAGAAATATTGAATTATTCAAGAAATATTTTCACTTGTCAACATCACTTAAAATGAAATATTATGTATGTATAAATTGCAAATGTTCCAAATGTATACCTACACCTTTGCAAATAGTTTAACATGATTTACTTTATTTCCTGTCAAGTACGTACTTGCTACTTTCTTATCGATAAGGTTGAAAATGTCTTCTTTGTTTACTAATTGAATAGAACTGGCCGATACTTGATGAAAATCTATATTAAAAAACTAATTATAGCAAATCATAGTGTATAGCGGAAAACGTGTCACGGTTTTTGTAAAACCTTCTATAGTGAAAATCATATAATAAATTGTATTGATTATTTTTTTCTCTGTTTACTTCTGAAAACACTATAATTTCTGAAATTTAATTATTCTGATGTGCTATCTGTTTGAATTTTATTTGGTTTTTACAAAAAAAAAATAAATAAAACTGAATGGCTGTAAAAGAAATTCTATTTCTCCAACTTTATACAAAAAAATGCGGGAATATTCCAAACTTAGGAAGAAACCATTCACTTCAAAAAATTAACTCAATACAAAGATGTGTAGATCATACAAAGAAGTAAAATTTAGACACAAACTTGAAGAAAAAACCCTCTGGAAACAACTACTTTCACATAAAAATTGAATTACACAAAATAAAAATTACTTTCTAAACGACTATTTTTATATAAACATTAGATGATCTACACATCTTTGTGAGGATGTGTAGATCTTCCCAAAATTTTCTTACCCAAAAATTATTCTATCCTAAAAATATACCCCTTTCAATTTGATTGGTTGCATTTTCAAATTAATAGTGTAACAGGGATATTTCAGGTACTTTAAATACAAAAGGGGATTTCATCAAGCCAATAAAATCACCTACAATGGCAGGTGGTTTGTTTGCCATTGACAAAAAATTCTTCATTGATATTGGTGAATATGACGCTGGAATGAATATTTGGGGAGGAGAAAATTTAGAAATATCTTTCAGGGTATGTAAAAAATTTAAGAACATGTACAATCCACTTGAATTTTTTCTTATAGTTCAAACACCCCATTCGATGTTAAAATCATCATTTCTACTACTACTAAGCTAGGCTGCCTTCAACATGAATCTCGCAGTGTAATTACCTCACAGTACTGATTGTAGATAGTAGAGTCTATTGAATTTGTACAACACCTTTATTATAGAATTTTGAGATTAAAATTGTTTGGATCTTTATATTATATTAATTTTTTTCATTTTGAAAGATATTCAGAAATACTATTCAAAGACTGTTGAAAGTTTTATCATAATAATTTGAAAAAACAATTATGAACTGATCATCAAATTGATAATTTGCTATTCAATAATTAAAATATTCAAAACAACTTGGTATAAAGAATAAAGTAACTTGATTTTTATTTGACCAATATCAAGTGCAATACTCAATTATTTTAGATCTGGATGTGTGGGGGCACATTAGAACTGATACCATGTAGCAGGGTCGGCCATATATTTAGGCATAGAAGACCATATGGTTCTCCTGATGGTGAGGATACAATGTTATATAATTCTCTGAGGGTTGCCCATGTATGGATGGATGATTATAAGGTACGCAGAATTTTATTTTTCAAAATATGCAGTGAACGAATTCAAGTATCCCCAAATTGTTGGTTTTATATAATGATCAAGATTTATTTCTCATTGTCTTGAATATATTAATTTTTCTATGAGTTGGTTTTGTTATGAATATTCATACCAGACAACTGACTTGAAGTTTTACAATTTCAGTGATTTGGCTCATATTCTCCAAGTTTATATCGCAATTTGCCATATATGTATATAGATTATACAATATATCAGTATATTAGATTATACAATTTCAGTTCTAATGATATTTAGGTGCTTAGATAATTCACTTCAGGTAATTCTTTCTATTATTACATATATTTTTAAAAATGTTGAACTTATTTTCATGAGTTTCATTAGTTTCATGAGTTAAGATCAACTGAAAGGTAGAACCACTGTCATAGAATAAATCCGAAACAAAAATTTCTTGCAAACACAAGAACTGCAATACTCTAATCGACCTGTGTGTCATCAACCTAGTTGGCGTCATCATGAGATGAACCAGACTAATTCTAAACCACACCTATTCATATCTAAAGGGTACACTTAAAGGTCAATTCTAGTCACACATCAATGATTTCTTGGATTCAAGTAAGCGGGAGATTTTCTTATGAAAGACAGTATTATTCATTCTTTCTATGGTGAATCTCCACCATAGAATAAATAGGTGGCCTATTTTATATATATCCCCTAATTTTAATTTTCCAACATCTTGTCTTCAGAGCCACTTTGTATCCCAGAAATTATTGATATGTGACAAAAATTTAAACAGAAAGTGTACTCTGTTGGATGTGAATAAGTGAGATTTAGAGTTGGGAATTGGTTCAGTTGAATCTCCTGAAGACGCCAACTTGTTTGGTCAAAAGCACATAGAGAAGTGTATTTCAATTCTGATGTTTGGAAGCAGTACTTGTTTTGGATTTAGTCTGTTTTTCCAATTAAGATAATTATCATTATCACCAGGATTATTTTCTGAATCAACGACCTGATGCAAAGAATAAGGACTATGGTGATATTTCTTCTCGACAACAACTACGTAAAGAACTGAAATGTTACGATTTTGACTGGTACCTCAAAAATGTTTATCCAGAGCTCATTCTTCCCAATGATAATGAGTCGCGTCTCAAAAAAAAGTGGTCGGCCGTCGAACAGGACAATTTTCAACCATGGCATTTAAGAAAAAGGAACTATATTGACCAGTACCAGTTAAGAATGTCAAATAGTTCACTGTGCATACAGAGCGAGAAGGATTACAAAACTAAAGGCAGTCTTTTGGTGTTGAGGTAAGCCTGAAGTTATATTTTAATTGCTGTTCAATAAGGAAAGGAATCAATCCAAGGGGATGCTATTGGGTTTTTTACTTAAAAAAATAACATTTTCAGCATAGATTATTAGGCACAGTTTTGGTTACCTATTTCAGAGTCGAATATAAAACCAAATTTATTGACAGCTTTCAGACCCTGCATTCGAGTCATAAACTAAACATGGTATAAGACAGACAGAAGTAAACCAGTTTTGGGGAATTTATTTTGGCCTCTGAGTAGTTCACAGGTTTTGTTCAGGATTGTTCTATTGTACAATTACTCCAAACTCGAAATTTCACAACTATCTTCTGTTATTGAGGAAAATTTAACCATGGGAAGATGCTGTAGGAAATCAAACTCCTTGACATTTTCAGTTCCATATCATCTTTTAAATGAGTGAATGATTTTATTAAAAAATATGTTTATATATTTTAAAACTAATTATGATTTCAGGCCCTGTATGAGAATCAAAAACCAAATATGGTATGAAACAGACAGAAGTGAACTAGTTTTGGGGAAATTACTTTGTTTGGAGTCGGGAAAAATATCTCCCATATTATATAAATGTCACGAAATGGCTGGCGATCAGGAGTGGAAACACAAAGGAGGGGTGAGTGCTCATTTTTATCTTAGAAGGAAATATATTTTTGTTCAATTATAAAACATCCTTCATATATATTTGCGAATACAAACATTTTTTCTGTGAAAAAAAAACTTGGACATATGACTATTGATTAGTACATAGAAATTCAATCATATTGTTGTAAGTGTTCTTTTCTTAGCGAAGAAACAAAGAAGTAAAAGATGCCTAGTTATAGAGAAATTTCTCAATTTTGGCTAATTATAATCAGCTAAAAGAAAAATAAGTTGCATGAAACTAGAGCACAAAAATAAAGCACTCATAATTGAACATGAAAAAACACTTTAGACTGAGGTTTCGACCTGCCACAGGTCTCATCAGTGGTGCTTGCTTTTATGGTAAAGATATCAGAGACAAAATCATCAATGGCCGCTTGTAAGGCATCATCTTTAAAGAAAGTTGGAAGATTATAAACAAAAATCATAACATCAAAGACATATGGCATGCTTTATTTGCAAGTCATAGTATCAATGTTTAGTCAGCAAACTATTATGTTAGTCATAGTAAAAATATATTGAAATGTCAAACACTGAAAACCCCTCTCTGCTTCAAATTTCATTTCGAATGTTTTACATGAAAATAGTCATTTAGATTCTTATATTTCATTTATTTTGTTGTTGCAGATTCACTATTTCACTCTTACTATTTATGTTGTGAACGAATAGTTGAAATCAAACAGTGAATAAAAATGTGCATCAGCATTAAAATTATACCTATGATTCCACTAAACAATCACATCTGTTATGCTATCAATTATGATAATTACTTTAAAAAGCTTATAACATTTCAAATAATAATTTCATGCTGACTGTTCAGTTGATCATATACCGATTAGGGAATTGAACAATATCCTTCAATTAACATTTGACTTCATCAAATTTTTTGTTTTTCTTGTTTCAGAAGGAAACACCAATATACAATTTGGCAGCTGGTACTTGTTTAGGAGTCGAGCGAAGGGCTGTTAATGCATTGGTACAAATGATGTTGTGCAAAGATTCAAATTTAACTAAGTGGCATCTAGTGAGGTAAAGCTAGTCAGCTTTTGATAATGGAACATACAATCAATTCGAATGAGACTGAAAAACAAACTATAATTTGCAACGTCCACTATTAGCTTTAATGAGATATATTTTTTATTCATGATGATAATATATAAAATAACGAATGATCGAGACTTAGTACTACTGCAAGATATATTCATTTACGTTTTTCTGCGTTTCATTCCGTGTTCTGTGTTTTTGATCGTCACAAGGATCATTTTCACAACGTTTCAGCAAAGTCTCTTTTGCCATCTTTTGGTGATGTCTGCATTTTGGAATAACTCGTTAACTAATGGGGTGCTGATTATTTTTTGGGAAGTTTATTAGTCAATACTTAAGCACTGTAACGTCACATGATTCTAAGCACTGGTAAACCGATAAGCCATATACAGTTTTCTTTTGAAAGATTTGTTTTAAATTTCATAAGCGTCAGTGGTGCATTAGTATAAATCCTGTAAGGATACAATACACACTGAAGTGTTTTTCTGTGAAAGTTATTTTGATATAAGTTTCAATAATACTAATTTTCAATTGATTATCTATCTAAATTTTTCAAAAATCAATTTTTCCTAAAAAAAACACACCCCTTTGAATTTAACCCGTAACTGGTAACGTGAAATTTTCAAACACAACTGGTAACGTGCAGTCTGTGAGACTGACACTTTTTGGAAGCAAAAAAAATAAATATTACGAACACTTAGGTACACATTCATTTGAAATAATTTTGTATAAAATAACGAACAAAAACTTGATCAAAAATAATTTCGCAATAATCTTCTTCAACTATAACGGAAATTGGTAGTGATTTTGGAATGATCCACAAAATAATTAAAAATCAATCAAAAGAAATTAATTTCATGCATAGTACAATTGATAATGAACAAAACGCAGTATCTATAAAGAAAAACTAACCGAAGATGTTTATTGGAAGGTCCTAACAAGTCATGAATTTAAGGTTTCTTTGAACAATTGTTGCATTAAGGCTTGGAACACTGCAGGCATACTGACTTCACACACTCCACACACAGATATTTCGTCATTCGATGCGAAGCGATTTTTCCATTTTCAAATTTATCCTC
The DNA here is from genome assembly GCA_015342065.1 of Leptinotarsa undecemlineata. Lineage (NCBI taxonomy): Eukaryota > Metazoa > Arthropoda > Insecta > Coleoptera > Chrysomelidae > Leptinotarsa > Leptinotarsa undecemlineata. The sequence continues at coordinate 9,897 of WOGP01002255.1, forward strand.
CGAAACATTGTCTATTTCACTGCAGTCACTATTTTACTCCCAGTTAAATGATAGGTGGGACACCAATAGCTAATAGATTAGGTGGCGTGATTCGCAGAAAAGTGAGACCATTTTAGAAATACTTTGAAAATAAAAATGGCTGCAATCTCACAGACAGCACGTTACCAGTTAAAGGTTAAATTAATGTAAGAATTTTGAGAAACATGTTTGATAACAGTGATTTGTATTTGCTTTTTCAATTTTTTTATACTGCTTAAATGCAGCACTTTTCTTTCAAGTCTCCAGAAAAAACTGCAGCCGTATGAACTTATTGCATTTTTCCTCATCTTTTTTAAACATTCTTGTTCTTTGTAATAGTTTATACAGGTCCCTTGTTGAATGTTTGTCATACTCATATTCCTCTGAACATAATTGGGATTCTCTATAAATTCATAAATCGTTTGCTTCTTGATCCACTGCTTCATATTCAAATGAAATATGACAAATTGTCTGTATTTTTATTGCACATCCTTTCAGCTAAGGTTTCTATTGTACAGCCCTGTTTTATTCAGGTATTCTCTCAATGGACAATACCCAGTGGGTAGTCTTGGAATTGTTCTAAGCCTGTCTGCTATGTTGAATTGGATCTTCAGTTTCCATCTAGAGAGATCCTTTCATAAAGGTTTTCTCATTCGTGTCCTCAGTTATATTTTCCAAGTACTCTTTATGTTTTTTATAAACCCACTTAACAATCTGGTTCCGTAAGAAACTTTTTGGTGCACCCACAGCCTGGTTTAGGGCCACACTTGTCAGCTTTTTCATCATTTATGACATCTGAGTGTCCTTATATTCAGTGTCTGCAAGTGTCCTCAGTTTTTAAGGCATTCCCAGACCAGTCTTACCGTCACTTTTGGATTTATCAGTGCCCCACATGCAACCTGACTGCAGAAATATCTATCCGTTCATTTCGTTGATTTCTCTTGTGCATAGCAAGATTGCACACACTTCAGCTTGATGTGTTCTAAATGGATAACTGAAATGTATTTTTCTCTCTGCAAAGTAAATTTCAACTCCAGTCACATGTTTGATTATTGACCTGTCTACACCAAGCGTTTCTGCCGAACATGTTCTTACGATGTTCATGACTTCATGTTTATGAATTCAACCGCTAAGTTTGTAAGGAAGATCTCATGTGGTCTGAGTACATGTTTGTTGTTCTTTCCTCCACATATTTTGAAATTTTTATTTTGTCTGATTTTCCACTTTGAATTGGCTCTCATGCTTTACATTATTAAGTATTAGAAGTATTTCAGTTAGATCAGCTAATATATTACTCATTTGGAGGTCTTCATATTTCCAAATACAACAGAACAGAAGATGAAGTGACGAAAATGGTCATAATATCAATTTTGATAAATTAGATTGACTAGAGAGTGACTAAATTAGTTAATTTTTTCAATTCATTAAAAAATATTGGTTTTTGGAAATTGGTTGCATAATTATATTCTTATTTAAACACAGTGAACATCCCTTATATACAGTTCTGCAGTTAATTTTTCCTATAGAAGTGGGATTAACCTCAAATATTTATTATGAAGTCATATGGTATTGTTAACATTTCTAGTTTTATTACTATTCAAATACTATTTAATGCATACTACTTTTCGATAGATAGATTGATTTTGTCAAATAGTTGAAAGAATGTTTCTCATTGTTTTTTTGGGTACATAATTTTTCACAATCTGAAAAATAAATAAAGCTAAATCAAAAGAGAATCTGTTGAAGTGTAATAAAGCACAAATTGAAAAGTTCACCCGAAAAATTACTGTGTAGTATAAATCACTGAAGAGTTCAATTAGCCGGTCGATAGCCGTGTTGGTCGCTGGTTCAAACCCCAAGCTGAACGATCGATTTTCACTTGCTATCGTCTAACCCGTGTTAAGAATCACACATTAAAAGGTAATACCTCGTTAGTTTTTAGCTCGTACAAGTTTCGACTTCTGAGGGTTATCGTTCGTAGGGGTGCGACAGCTGGTTAATGGAAAAACAGATTTTAAACAGATTTTTTCGAAAACAGTCAGTAATTTGTGTATTCATAAATTTTGCCTACAAATTGAAAAATAAATTAATATTTATACTTAGCTTTCTTTAGTTATTGCCGTTTCAGAAAACAATCTTTTTCTGTTTTCAAAACCTGAAATTCATTTTAAAACTTTCGCCTCAAATTGTGAATAGCCTACATTCTTTTGACATACGTCAAAAGAATGAAATGTCATATGCAATAGTTTACATGAATACATACACTGGATGTTTTTTTGAGAATTCAATTAAGGTTTATATTTTCGTTTTCAACCTCTCTTTCTTAGTAATGGCAACCAGAGAGTATTTTCTTTAAATAATTAATCATATTGAGTGATGTCTTGATCATTTAGAAAGATCAAAAACCCGGCTGGTAAACTGTAGTCAAATGGAACTTGTTGTAATCGTTTTCATGAGGAAGACCCAGCAATATGAATAAACACCATTTTATCAATAAATATAAACCACATACATAACAATGATACAGAAGTAACTTAATTGTCAAAAAATATTAGTCGGTCGGTAGCCAGGCGGTTCGACGCGGGTGCTTTAATCACTCACTCGAATTGACTGCCGTGTTGGGCGGTGGTTCAAGCCCTAGTCTGAACGATCGATTTTCACTCGCTATCGTCCAACCCGTTTTAGGAATCTCACGTTAAAAGGTAAGATCTTGTTAATCCTTAGCTCGCACAAGTTTCGACTTCTGAGGGTTGTCGTTTGTAGGAGTGCGACAGCTGGTTAACGGAAAAACATATTTTTAAACAGATCTACCGAACTAACTCACCAGAATTCAGGAAAAAACGTAACTAATTTATATACACCACTCAGCAACTAACGCTTAATTTATCTTCACTGTTTAATAACCTTTCTTCAAACGTACGATTCGCTTTCTAGTTACATACTCCCTCTCTGAGCGAGGATCCGATCTTTTATAGTCGTGACGAACATTCTGGATACATCTACCGGTTTCGGTACTAATCCAGTCTTTTCGACAGCAATGGAAATGCTGAAGTCACTCATGAGACAACAAAGGTTTTCAATACTTGTCGAACAAAATGTTTCATCTACTACTGCGGCAGACATCTCCAGTAGTGTTATCGTAGTCAACCATTATTCGTTCTCTCTAATCGTCACTCCGGATGTAAAAGACTATGTTCTTATATTATTGCTTATTTGTTCAATGCATTGGAGGTACATGGAACACTTGGAATAGTATGAAATACATTTGAGGCCAGTCATAAATGTATATTAGAAACATTCTTCAACTTGTTTATATCCAAAGTCAATCCCAGATTTTAATAATCAACATCAAAATGATATATTATATTTGATATTTTATCAACATAACACCCTAGGTCAACAACCATTTCCAAGGAATCATTAAAAACAACATCTATCAAATAAAGTGAACATGGCTTTTTGTAACAGTGTCTAAGTTGATATATTGTGTTTTAATTGAAAAGGTTGTAACAATACCATATTTAGGTATTCCTGGTAGAATAAGTTATGAATCAAATGTGCCAAATCGTAAAGTATGTTAATTACCTTATTGAATCTGTCATTTTTACTTTAGTTTTTATTTAGTTTAAATTAATTTTTCCTAGTACAGTTTCTTGCAGTAGAACTAATAATATTCTAACTCTAGTAGGTGATTTGTTATGAATCTCATTACTTTGAAATTAATTTATATTTATGTATAAACTTTATATTTTTCATTTGTAATATTTTATTTCACAAATGTTGTTATGAGGTGATGGTTCATTTCTATACATCAAGATATTACTTTAAGTTTATTTGAGTATTAATTTAATAAAATAAATGTTTTTTTGTTTCACTTTACATATCATTTATCCCAACCATTAAATGTCATTTTCTTTTTCCCTTGGCTCTCTAGGTTGTAAATTTGTAGAATTATAATTAGTAGTATTTGATAAAGCGCAAATTACATTGATACTGGTAACAAAAATTGTTTTGAAAGAAGTAACTGCACACTAGTTGAGAGAGGCACTCACTCAATTGCTTTGCAGACCACGGTCTTCAAGTAAAACCGAACGGTCGTTGAAACACTGGAAAACAGTTGTGGATTTTCTAGCGCGACAAATTTTTGAGCATTCTGCCACAGTAGCGGATCGTATATGACTCTTTTTTTTCAAGAACAAAACACAAGCATTACAGGAAAATCCTTAGGGCGCTCTCAGAGCGGTGCCTGTGCAAAAGTAGTAGTGATCCTTATTTTATGTCACACAGGAAGCAAAACTAGTTTTGTCGCCGAAGTCTTAAGGACCTTCGAGCCGAAGAAAACGGGCGACCATCATGAGGAAAAATGGATGGCATATCTTTTGAGAATTGGTTTAGGTACAGTCCGAAACTGCAAGATAATTGTGTACTTGTTTTAGACAACGCTCCATATAATTCCAGAAAAGCTGAAAAACTTCCTAGAACAGCCACAAAAAAGCTGTAATTCAAGATTGGATACGTTTAAAAAGTTTATCATGGATAACATGGTAAAATCAGAATTTTTAAGGATAATGAATGAACATGAAACCAAATATTAATAAATACATTGTCCACAGGGATCACCTTTGTCACCTCTACTTTACAATCTATACTGTTCTGACCTACAAGCCCATAATCCAAATGTTCAGAATCCCAAATCATATATATTGCAATACGCTGACGACACTGCCTTAATAACGCACCAGCAGTCCAGAACGGCCGCAAACCATCAACTGCAGACAATGGCAAATCACATCCAATCATGGTTCAACAAATGGAGACTTCAAATTAACCCTCTCAAATCAGAGTTTATTAGTTTCAACCAGGGGCCCTCCAATAATGCCCATATAATAATAAACAACCACCCAATCCCATCCAAGTCATCAGTGAAATACTTGGGAATACATCTTGATCACAAGCTTAATTTCAACAAGCACACCACCGTAACAAAGAAAAAGGTCCAGGCAAGGGCAAAACACTTCAAAGCTCTCACCTACAAACAACAGGGCATCAATCTGAAAACTGCATGTAGTATTTACAAAACAATCTGTAGACCACTTCTTGAATACGGTCATGCGCTATTTCTTAATTGCCGCCATGTAGCAAGGAAAAACATACAAGTGGCTGAAACTTCTGCTCTTCGCAGAATAACCAAAATACGACATCCTAACAATATATTGTACAATCCTTCCAACGAGCTATTATACTCCATGACAAAAATTCAAAAAATCCAAGACCGAATGCCACTTTTAACCAAAAAATTGGTATCAAAACCTGAAACCCTGGCAATGTTGGAGCCTCTATTTTTGGAAAGAAATACCGCCACTCCGAGATGTAAATTTCCTCAAAACTCCTTATCGACAATCCTACGAGAACTAGCAGAAATCCATTAGTTAAGAAAATAATTTCTTTTTTTTCTCTCTCTTACAAAAAGTCTGATTGTAACTGTGTACCATTTCTTGTATTCAGCCCTAAAAAAATGTATACTTCCACTGGCTGAAGGACCTAGGTCGATGGCCATTTGTTTGCAATTTATTTTATGCATTTAGAAGCAATAAAGTACTTTTATTATTATTATTATTATTTATATTGAGGTTAAATTAGTCGGAAGATATTTGCAAATAAATAAAAGAAAAAACCGGCGTCAATCCTCATTTCCATTCTATGAGGTCCTCCATGGAAACTGGTTTGACCAAATCTCCTAAATTCTCCAGTGATATGTAATCGTTGATGACAATATGGAATACTATTACAAGAGCTAGTACATTAATGCTGTTATAAGTTTCAACTTCTACAACTTGAGTCACTAGTTTGAGACTTTACTTCAAAATACCCTGGGTCTGAGAGAGTGACAGTCAGAAGTTTCAGAATCTTGAATATAAACATTTTTTCATTCTGAGAGGGAAACTATGAATAATTCTCATATTTCTATTTAAATATTCAATGAAGAATAAAAGATTTATGAAGTTCTTAAAATGTTTTTCTATGGAAATTGAAAAAAGGTCAGTCATGTAACCGTTTCTTGTTGGGTAAGTAGGCAATGATCCATAACTCACAATCTTCAATTAATCACGGTTGACCAGATACATAGCTCACTATCTTGGAGGCCAATTACAAATGAGTAACTTCACTTCACAATTCTGTTTGAATTCTTTTTTATTCACAAATAAATTTTAGGAATTGACTTACTTCAAAAATATGTTCTTAAAAGTAGATTTTCTGGGAAAGGCACCACCCACTATTCTCATACAAGAATCCACAATGCCGGAAATTACTTTTCGGCAACGTCTAGACAGGCGAATTTTGAAACAGCCTAATATCAATAAGACGTCCGGTCCTGATGAAGTGCCTGTCATCATACTTAAAAAGTGCGCCAATGAACTCGCACCAGTATTTTACAGACTTTCCACCCTGTCTTACAAGGAAGGGGTTTCTCCTTCTTGTTGGAAGATTGTTCGCGTTCAGCCTGTTCCAAAAAAGGGCAAGAATCATGGAGAAAGCCCTAAATCACCATATCTTTTAATATTTGGGAGGCTTCAATATCTTGAGCGATCATCAATATGGCTTTCGGAAACAAAGATCCCATATTTGGAATAACACAATCGAGAAATATGGAAAGTCAAGAGCTGTTGCGCTTGACCATGTTACATGAGGGTTTGCTGGCCAAACTTCAATGCTATGGCATCCTATTACTTTTGTATATGGTTCTCTAGCTTCCTAAAAGACCGTTTCCTGCAAGTGACCGTCGATGGATATCTTTCAAATACTGTTACCATCAACGCTGGTGTTCCCCAGGGACCCATATTGTCTCTAACCTTCTTTTTTATATCAACAACTTATTAGAATAAAACAATAATCCAATATATTGCTTTGCTGATGACAGCACACTTGTCATTCCATTTGTATTCTAGGATATCAGCAGCGAATGCACATCTTTACCGGCAGCAGAAGATTGCATATCTTCATGAGGATCTAGAGGTGATTTCGAGTTGGGGTAAAGTTACCGGATCAATTCAATGCCACGAAAACCCAGACATCGGTTTTCTACAAAAAGATAAATATCTCCGAATCGGATATAATAATGTCCAGGACAGACAAAAGCGCTTTCTGCTTCGATGAGTTTGTTGGGGGATGGAATGGACACCGATATG
>WOGP01002256.1:0-17098 GCA_015342065.1 Leptinotarsa undecemlineata
GACGTACGGTAATCCAGAACGACGATTTGAGGACCCTGGTGGACACTGGCCCATCCCAAACGGTGCGTTTGGATCGTATGGGAAAGGTCAAAAAGCTTGAAAAGTGGGTGCCCTACGAATTGAACGATCGACAGAATTTTTCACGTTTCGGGGTCTGTTCTTTTTTACTTTTACATGAGAAAAACTAACCTTTTTTGAATCGGATTATCACGTGTGATGGAAAATGAGATCTTCACAACAGAAGACGTTCAGGAGAGTACTTGGACACCGATGAGCCACCCAGGCATTCCAAAGAGGTTACTCGCCATAAAAAACCATGGCTACTATATGGTGGACGGAAGCTGGTATGATTCACTATAACTTCCTGCAACCGGGCCAAACCATCACAACAGTGTCCTATTGTGAGGAATTCGACGGAATGAACCGAAAATTGCGTCAACAATAGCCGGTACAGATCAACAGAATCGGTCCTGCTCCACGATAACGCTCGTCTGCACATTTCACAAATCACCGTTCGAAAATTGAACGAATTCAGCGTTCTGCCTTACCCACCATACTCAACAGGCTTTTTTTAAAACAAAACACAAGCACTACAAAAAATTTCTCAAGGCGCTCTGAGAGCTGTGCCTGTGCGAAAGTTACGCTTAACATTGGATCTGAATCGCTGGAGATTATATCCATTTGGAAAAACCGTCTCAGGGCGTTCATTCCACATAAACGCAGTTCTTCAAATGAATGAATTTTGCAACAGTGAAGTTCGAGGTGTACTGAGTTGAACCTCATAACGATAAACAGTCACAGTACGTCGTGTATTTCTGATATGTGCCACTCTTAGTGGAATCAAATGTGCCAACTCACTTGAGCACTTCCTGTGAAAATATCAATAGAAGAAAGACAAATCTCCAACCTTTCTTCGATATTCCAGACTATCAAGGTTGCAAGTGATCTTCGCGTCTCCAATCAGGCGTATAGCTCTGTACTGGATGACATCCAGCAGCTTCAGTGTCTGCTTCGGGGCGGAGCTCCAAACATGGGAACAATGCTTCATAGAAGATTTGATCTGAAGCTTTATAAAACATCAAAAGTTGCTGAGGTGTGTACAGTTTTCCGATTCGGAACAGTGTCCCAAACATTTGAGAAGCCACCTTTGCAATTCCAGCAACAAGATTGTGCTGAAACATATTGGGATCCATTTTACCCTTCAACAAACTTATCGAAGCAGAAAGCGGAGTTGTCTGTCCTGACATTATTATATTCTGTTCGGAGACATTTATGTTTTTGGAGAAAACCTGGTTACTTTCCCCCAATTCGAAATCACTTCTAGATCCTCATTAAGATATGCAACCTCCTGCTTATGGTGAAGATGTGCATCCGCAACCGAAGTCCTGGAATCCAAATGGAATGGCGAGACAAATGTGCTGTTGTCAGCCAAGCAATATATTGGATTCTTGGTGGAATTGTGGATTTTGTAAAGCTTTGAATCACAGCTTTAGCTACCGACCAGAACGAAGTAGACCCTTCGGGATTGACAAGAAGTTTATCCCTAATTCTCTGATCGTGGAGTTGCTTTCATTCATTCTGAGTTTCATTGCGAGTTCGGTTTTCGGCACAGAGATTTTTGCACCCCTGCCGGTAGACCAGATTTTTGGATACGATAGCTTGCTCGCAATTTTTGTTGAACCAAGATTTGCCGTTAGAAAATCGTTACATTGCAAAAGGAATAAATGCATCCATGAATAATAGAGTAACTTCCGTGACTTTAGAGCTGAAACAAACATTTAGCCAGGGGAAATTTCGAAAATGGTCTTGAAGATCCTTCCACTCAGCAGATCTGGACAACCGATTACTCATCGAAAAACCTTCACCAATCAGAACCATACAAACACTGCCTTCATCGACTCCATCGAATTCCGAGCACGCAATTTCAATTGTGAAGGAATTTATTTTCTGTTACGTTGGCAAAAGTACACTGATTCAAATCGCTCTCATTTCGATCTAAAAGAATAAGTGTTCACTAGATGTATAGTCTAGTATAGGTATACTAGACACATGAAAATGGATATAACTTTCGAAACAACCCAATACTATGCAAGTGCAATATAGAACAATGAATATTATCATTTCAATAATTTAATGAATTCATTGACAAATCTGCAAAGAAATGGTTAACAAATGACATTACTTGTTTTCATTCTTTCATTTATCATATATGAAGAACACTTTTCAAAATTGCTATTCAATCACATAATATGTAAGAAAAGATGGTTTTAATGTTTAAGTACACTTCATATTCATCTGACTTCACAAAAAATTTATTTTAACGGTTTTGAACTATTTCCTTGTTGTTCATTGAACTAATCATTTTTTTTCCAGGTGAGTTTCAGTCGAACATGGAATATCGTGTAGCCTAATGGAAATGTATGTAAGTTTTACACATTTCATATTATCTACCAAGGTTAGAGATATATTTTAATGTAAATCAATTAGCCTGATAATGAATATCTGACAGCTTCAATATAGCATGATTCACCACAAATAACAATTCTTTTTTGAAGCATTTTCATTGCATTTTGGAAAATAACAAAAATATACAAAAGTATTCGTATGAATTCTTGATAAATAACAACTGATTTCTTTCGGAAATAGCTGTGACGGGCTTTACAATTATTGATCAGAAATTGGAATCTGATCAAGTTCCAATTAAAAATGAAATCACGTTTTATTTCGTGAATTTTTCTGGGTTTTCAACTTTCCACAGTCTCTAAGATGAATCTAATCAATTAATTGAAAATCCTGGAAAGAGTTACGAAGAACAAACAAAAAAATATATTTGAAATATTACAGATAAATGTTCAATAAGATAGATAATTACAAGTTTATTTTTTTACTAGCTCATTTTTGAAATAAAAGATATAGTATCGTAAAACTGAAACATTTCCCAAAAAAATCTTTCAATACTCTACAGCATTTTCAGAATATATTATCGAAGCTCATGATTGACCAAAAATTGAGGGAGCCATGTTAATAATATGGAAAAAATAATGGAAAATCTATAAAAGCCTCTTACAGCTCTCTTATGTATTTTACGTGGCGTGCCTTTTTATATTTCACAGCTCTTTTTGGACTACCAACGGGGTCGTTCAAAATTATTTTCCTGGCTAAATTCTTTTGTTGCACGAAATGACATGTTTACGTGGAAAGAAAGTATGGTTATTTAATCCTCTCTTTTTTTCTTTGCACTTTCGTAACGATTTATCGGTTTTCAGATACGAATTACAGCTGCAAGAAGTACAATTTATGCAAATCGCCAATTGTTGTGAATGCTGCTCGTAAACAAGAATTGTGTCGTTTTGCACCGCTGGAATTTTCGGAAGAAATTTATATCAATTATTTAAGTTTAATTTTATTTTTATGGGCGTTTGAGTAATACCTCTTCCTTAATCACGACTAATAAGAAATGTACGCCGTGGTAAAACATGATCAGTGCGGCAGTATAACGGCTTGCCGTAACGAGAAACTTTTATAGATATCGTCTTTATTTATTCCGTTGAGAAAGTTACGATATGTTTTTATGATCGTTCATATCTTGATTGCGTATCGGAAATTATTTTCGGTAGAACCGTAAACTACTTATCCGTATGTTTTGTTTTGAAATATCATTTGAAAGGTTTACCAACAACCAACAATCATAATCATCGTGTGTATATTTGGGACTCAATATAACACATATCCACTTAGAAAATATATTTTCGAGGTCGAATTGTATCATTTCAGTCGGATAACAATTTTATGTTATATAGAAACTAACAGTTTATGACAAGTCCAGTAAATACTTGTAGTTATGGTAGTATTCACCACCAACAGGTCGCGAGTTCGATCTGCCTTCGACAAACATGTTTTTCAATGATGTTGGTGTTTCATTGATTATTCCACATCATATAGCTTATCTATCACACGGAGCTACCTATAATAACCATAATTGTTGATGCCGCTGATATTGAAAAGAAAAGAAGTGGGTTAATAAATAACAATATACATATAAAAAATATCAGTCCAATTTATAATCTATTTCTTTCTCTCTCTCTGTCTCTCTCTCAGTGGTCTCTCAGTGATCGTGACTGCCAGCAAAAATTGTTTCAGTAAAAAGAAACGCCAAATCTTTAATCACAAATAACAAGTTACCAGTTTCAGTTTGTTAAAGATACATAAAGTTATCGATTCAGTTAGTTCTCGAAATTATTCATATCCCGGAAATAACGGAAGTAAATCGGCATTTCAATCGATTACGGTCGATTACAAGAAATTGCTGTTGAATTTTTTGTATTCCAATAATAATATAGTTATTAGGTATGCTCATGGGAATTGAATTAATTTACTGCAAATTGTTTTCTTCTGTACTTCGTCAGGTATTGATATTTCTGACAAGCCAAATTTTTTGTTACACATAAAAAGTTCTCGTTCGATTCTAGGTAAGTAGGTCCAAAATGAGTGTGGGTCTATTCGACTTTCCACTACAATGCGCTAGGGATAATACGGCTAACACCTTTTAAAAGTATGGCAAATGAATTCAGGGTTTTGACGAAGCCGATTACTTCATTCAGTGAGTGCTTCTTCAGGCCAGCTGGTGACAGCAAGATTTTGCTAATTGCCGAAAAGCTGATTCAGTTTGCGGTATAGCAGGCACAGCGTTTGTTCTCTACTACCTGGGCCTATATTTCATTGTGAAGAATAATCCTGATTCATAGTTAACAGACATTGGTACGTTTTCCTCAATCCAGTGAGGACCTAATCGGCGGTCAGTCTGGCGATTACCTTCATTAGGTAGGTGAGCATCAAAATTATGTGGCTTGGGAAGTAGTACCAACCGTAGTTTTACTAACTGCATCAACCAGCTAGGGGACGCTCTACTGATCTTCTTAGATTACTTATTGCCATCTAGGCCAAAATGTGACTGCAATCGAACCAGTGCAGCATCTTCTGGAATATTTTCTATGGCAGCCATAATGGCATACTGAAGAAGAAATTCCAAATGCCCGCAGCATCCTGCCGATATGGTGACGATATCTATAATACAGCTATATATGATATTGAAATCAGTTCTGCAGAACATTTTCCTTTGGTTTGGATGAATTATTGTTTTTCGGTATTTGCAAATCAGTGCAGGAGATGTTTGATTTTTTTCCTGATGCAGATTCTGCATGTGCTGTTCAAAAATTCAATGCTAGGCAGATTTATAAAATATTTGACCCTTGAGGAGGTAACAATTTGCTTCCTGGCTACACTACTAGTCTCTTCAATAGGATCTGGATTTGGAGAACTGATGGCTCTTACTCTTAATATGATTTTACAAGAAGGACTCATGGTCGGATTGTATGATTACTTTATGGTTCATTAAAGATCCCACGAGTAGTTAGGGAAAGGATAAGGCTTTCTACGACGAGAGGTCATCTGCTATCTCTAAGGTTTCTTAAGTTACATTGAATAGGCTTAGATCAATTATTCTTTCAGCATGGAGAGACACCTTATAAAGAGACAGCATCATTTTAGAGGATTCTTACATCGCTTGCTCTTACCTCGCCATATTACCATGCTATCCTTCGAAAAGGTACTCAAAGGACTGATTTGTTTCTTAGGGACCAAAAACAAAATAAACTAAATGAATTATTAATTTTCTGCCGACGTCATCAGCACCATCTTCCAAGAACTGGTATGAATAAAAAATAATTATTAGTTTTTTATTTTGAATACCAAAATTGGAAAACCTGAATTTTGGATATCATTTCTATCGACAGTGTTGTTTATAAGTGTTTCAATGGTTACTCCTTTCTAAATATGGATAAACTGTCGTAGCTACTATCAAATTGGTTATATAATTGTCATATATTTAAATAAAATATATATTGTGATATTTTTTCTGCATTTCAAAATCAGTTCATATAACCCTTGCCTTTGAGCTTGACCTCAACATAAAATTGTCGAATTCTCTATTAATATAATTTCGTCAACGTAATATATGACAAACTGAGCATCTTTGATATTTGGACTACGACAAATTTGGTTTTGATTGAAGAAAATTCTTTTTGAATGTTAACAATCTAATTTGCATGAAATATTCACTTTTGAATAAATTAAAAGAAAACGCTGTTGAGTATACCTTGTCTTTCTCGGGCATGTTTCGAATAGACGTAATGCCTTTAATGATTTTATCAATGTAAGATCCAAAGTTCCTGGTATACTTCCGACACATGCAGCATTCCATTTTTAGCAACAGGTCTCAACTATTCCAATCTACTCCTCGAAATTATTCGAGCGATTCAATGAACTGCTGAAGTTGCGAAACAGGCAAACATTTTATGCCTTACGAGGCATTCTCATAAAACAAACGAACTCGCTCGGTTATGAGAGAATGTCTGACATGTTGAATTTACGAAACAGCCTTCGGCTGTATTGACATTGTTCCTCTTTCAAGTCATGGACAAATTCTACTACTGTTTGTGAAATTTCTACTGTTAAATAACAAAATGCCCTGAAGTTTTGCATTTCCACGCTATTTTATGTGGAGGATGGAAATATTTACTCTACTGGAGCGTTCTGTTTTAAATTTGTTACAAACAAAATTCAAGGGGATCATTTCCTGTTAATTTGAAGTTATAATCATGATAATCTGTATTGCGATTTGATAAAGAAGAGGTGACCTGAAATTCCCGTTCACTCGGTAAATATTTTGTATAGATTTTTTTGATATTACATACTTCTCATCGGAAGTCTGAAAACATTATTTTTGACTCAGACTTTTGGATAAACTGTCACAAATCAAAAAATGCTGTGAGAAGAATCTGATTAATTTGGGCTCGATATATCTACGTGTTTTATTTTGGATATATATGATTTGTCACTCTCCTGAAGTTTAAAATTTTGTCAAATCAATAATGAAGGGAAAATTAATTAATTGGATAATTAGTTGGTTCCAACTTTTAGTAAAAAGTAGTACCTGAAGTTATTGGCGAAAAATCCTGAAATAGAAAGCCATAACCGTTCAGCTCATACCCCAAAAATACATTTCTCTCGACGTGACCAATTGTAGGGAATAAGAAACGAATTATAGTATGTGAGGAAATTAACCGATATTTGATGAGAATCATATAATAAGTGGTTATACTAAACATATCTGAAAATATTTTATTTGGCTTTGCTACAATCCCAATTATCCTATGGTATTTCAGTATGAGAAGACGGATAAAAAATTGAAATTAAGGCCTGAAATAGAAATGTACTCTTAACATGAGTTGGAAAAAATCTTATTAATAATGAGAAATATGAAAAATTAAACCAAAGGATAGATGAAAAATGGAAGAATAAAACAGATTTCAGACCAACCAACTTCACAACTCTTCGTAAATTAGTATCCACAATCTTTTTCATCTATTTATAGATCTTTCTTTACCCTATTACTTTCGGATTGTTTTTTTTTTCTGTTTCAGAGCACTGCAATCCGTTTGACCGCTATATTGAAGATTGTCACAGTGAATGTGGCTGAATTTTCAGTATATACGTACCTTCCTTGAACTTCCTCTTGAACCAGTGTTCCACCCTATGGATAAATTCAATTTTAGACCGCTTTATGTTGTTTAACAAACATAACAGAAAATTTTTAGATATGACAAATATTTGAACAGAAATGATTTCGTTTTTAACTCGTGTAGTTTTTCTGTGAGATGTGAACATTGAAAATGGAATATTTCTCAGGAGAGATTAGTTTCTATTTCTCCATCTTGATAGAAGAAATTTGAAATGGGAAAAATTCAATACATCAATGAAACGCTTTGCAACGATGTATAGGTTACGCACCAAAGATTTTTTCAAATAGATATCATAAGAAAAAAAACCATTAGTTATTGTAAACTAGAACGCTACACAGCTCAATATATGGAAAAGTATTGATGTAAAATTTCACTTACAAGAGAAATCATTTATCTGTAGGTGTACTTGACAGTTTCGAGATAAAACAATTTAGCCTTTTTTATGTCAACATTCACTTATAAATTGTAATATTCGTAATGAATATTTGTGTTACCCGTTATTGTTACGGTACATATGTCACCTTAATTGCCTACCAAGTTGAATATTCCACAGGTTTGTCAAGTCTCGGGGAATTCTTTTCGGTTGAGCTCTGATTGCAACTCGATCACAAAAGACGCCGTCGAGAATTGGAATTTATTTAAACAACTCGCGAGTGCTTGTCACAACCGCATTGTAAGTAAATACTATTTATTCAGATGTGAATAATCTTCAAAAAGTGACACCATGATGTCGTCGATCTTGTCCTTCCACATTGTCGAGTCATTTTAGTAGTCACTTGAGACTTTATTTGATATGTTGAAGAGTATTTAGACGATTCCAGTAGCTGCTGATGGCGCCAACCCAGCGCTATCAGGCAGCGATAACTCGAATAGATCAGTCGTCTATTTTGCTTGCTAGTAATCAAAGCCAGTGGTTTTGTGTACGTCCAAACGCGTCGCGCTCATCGCTGGCTCAATATGCGCCAGTAGGCAAGCCCTTTTTTTAAGGACAAAACACAAGCACTACAGGAAAATCCAGTTACTGCTGACATTTTCAAGTGCAAGCCAGTGACATCGTCTTGAATGCTCCTTTATTTCTACGGAAGAAATCTTTGAGGCAGATTCCCTATCTTATTCATCAAATTTTAATGCAAATCAATGCCGAGTACGCTCTGCGAAACACCTAGGTAATATTTAATTGGAGATTAGATTTTAAGAAAGAAAAAAGTCCTATTTGAAATGCAGTTGAAACGCTTTTCAAGCGATTGCATCAATGCATAAAAAGCACTGGATTATAACTGGATTTTTACATAGGATTCTTTAGTTATTTTACATTTATTAATCTGATTTTCATATTGGAAGTAAACAAAATATAGCCAATGAAATGGGGAAAATGTCAGGTGAAATTTCATCTGCCTTTGTATTGGTGATGAATGACAACTAGTTATTTGTAAAGTGAATGGAGTAGGTAATCAAAAGTGATTTTTACATTGAAAAACATTTTATGTGAAATGCAAATTTTATTTTCTTAGGCCGGGCAATAAATGTATCGCAATATTACCCTTGTCGGAAACCACCACTGTGTAAATGAATCAGAATAGAGTCTAATGTTGATTTGAAAATTCTAATTTTTTATTTGAAAATATTGCAGTAAAATAGAACAAACGCTCGATTATTACACAGTATGTATTTTTTAATTATTTTACATTCGTTGTTCTAATTTTTATACTGAAAATGTACTTGAACGGATAGAAAAGATTGAACTCCGTGAGGTAGGATTTCATCTGGTTTTATATTAGTTATGGATGACAAGTAGTTACTAATAAGGTAAATGAGGTAATTTAAAGTGATCTTCACATTGGAAAATACTTTTATTTGAAACATTAATTTCATATTCTTCGACCGTGCCACAAATTTACCTAAATATTACCATTGTTAGAACCTAATACTGTATGATTGATTATTTATTTCAGATCTAACTATTACAGTACAGTCTAATGTCAATTCGTAATTTTAAATTTTTCATCAGTTTTTCCATTGATTTAGTTAGTATGTTGAAAAATCTTAAATTCACACCACTCAGTTTTTTTTTCAAAAGCAAACTTTAAAAGTATTCAATACTCGTGAGGAATAAGATAAGGTGAGACCGTAACTTTTTAACGGGTTAAACCAAAATATATAGAACTCTCACTTATTTTCAATATAAAGAAGCACAATCTTCAGCATCTGATTGATTCATCCTTTATATATGTTTCAAATTATTATATTTATGTTCTTTTCTTAATCGAAGAAATTAAAAAGTATTCAAAATTATTCAAAAGATGCTAACATTGGAGATCACCGGCGCCTTCGGCAAAATTTTCATGTTATTGGTGTAAAACTCTTCCTCGCTCACGTTAATAGTGATATGTCGTTTGTATCATCTGTAGATTTTTATTTCTGCAATGTTTGAAGTCATCCCCAAAACATGTAGGTTTAAAAGTTTGAAACGAATTGATGAATATACAAGACCACCAGCTTTACAAAATTAATGTGAAAGGTCCAGTGACAGTAAATAATGAGAGTTTAATTTTACATTTAAAATAAATATAATGCTAAAAGTGCAGTTATTGTAAATCTGAAAATATTCAAGTATTTATTCTTTGAAATCTAAATACTAGGAAAGAAGTATGTCAAAATAAAAATCGAAAGTTTGAAATGCGAAACAAAGATCAAAGAATTGAAAAATTGAAAACCGTAATGCTTTTCATAGGATTAAATATTTCATGTGAACTGTGTCAAAATGTTGAAACTTACGTCACTGATTCCTGAAGTTACTTTTGAGAACTTCTAAATTTCTTCGCACAGTGATCATTTATTTTCGGCATTTTTGAGAGTATTTGTCGATTAAATGTGATCTATGGAATTTTCAGATTGTTTTGAGCAGATCTAAATGGCATCTAGTTTCTGTAGTGTCTCACTTCCGTTCGTTGAGAAATTATGATATTTTTATCATCGACATTAATGCAATTCTCTCACTATTCTTTGTAGTTCATAATTTCTTGAGAGCCACCCTAAAACTTATACGATTATAAATGTTTTGATGCTTTCAAGAGCTGTATTTCGATTGAGCTATTCTAGAGACACTACAGCTTTTGGGACTTGTGTTTTTTCTAGCATCTTTTTCAGATATACTTTACAATAATTTCCTACAACCATGGGAAAGCATTTCCATAGGATACATATTTCCAAAGCCACATATTTGTGTTGCATACCATGTGTTGTGTTGCAGATCTAGTGGGATCCCACCCACTAGGTCTGCGTTCGTTAGAAGAGAGTGTGAGTGAGTGAGATTTCTCAAGTCTCTTCCTAGATTTAACAAGCTGTACCTGAAAAGAAGAGTCGCCAGACCGACCGCCATTCAGTTCCCCACTGAATTGAGGAAAATATACCATGGTCTGACAACTTTGGAGAGCAGTATTCTCCACTAGGATATTCAGGCCGTGGTGACACATCACGTACTTTGTGCTTGTGCCCAGGAATTAACATAAATTAAATCTGACTGCTTGCACTGAACTGTACACGAATCATGCCAGTTGACGCAAAAGATCTAAACGAAGCCACGCCCCAAGTAATCAAATGAAATCGTGGACCTAAATGATAAGTGCTAAGTGGAAAAATATAGCAGTTCATCGTAGTTGATAACGAAATATAAGGCATAATAACATGTAACTGACAAAAGACACTGGAAAACAGCTTTTACACGATAACTTACTACCTATTTCCAGTCATTCTTCAAGTTTCCATAACAAGTTTCCAACTGATTTGCTCATGAATGTACCAATATTTTGGAAAACCTAATCGGTGTCCGCAGGACAATAACAAATCGTTGGCACGCTGCGTATACGTCGATTCTGTTAGTGAAAAATTGAGAATTGCGTCTCCACCGATTTCGCTAGACTAATAAGATGTTCATAAAAATAGCTTCCGAGCCGAACCCTGTTTTAACTTCCGGCTCACGTCGTAGACCGAATGAAATATTTCGAAGAATATGAAATATTCATTCGGAGAGTTAGTGCATGATTTAACGTCTACCAATCTCATAATGGTTTTGCCTCTTCGGCGTTCGAAGAGGGAACCCGAGAGGCACTCTGAACGGTAGAATGCACCGCCGAATGGCCAGCGCTGGTGATGAATTTCTAATGGGCCGGTTTTGTTCCGTAATCGGTTTCGTTTAAGGGTGGAATTACTCCAGGCATAGAACTTGAGCTTGTAAAGCGGTCTTGGTTGTTTTCTTATACGTTGCCTTCAACTTTATTAATAACCCCAACATCATCGTTTTTTCAGTTGAGCTTCAAAATATGAACAAATATTCATTTACCTCTCTTGAACTTCTATTTAATCCGACTATTTCTTATGAAATAATCATCGATACTAATTCTAAGAATTTCGAACGTGTCCAGCATCAAATTTCACCAATTGAACTGGCCAAATTGTTTTTTTTTCCATGGCTCCACAGCCTTCTCGAACTTCCTTTTCAACAATTGACCATCAATAAGTTCTCTCTCGGATACAATTACCAACACGCTGCAGTAGTCCAGAAATTTATATTGTCTCCATATGATCCTCATTTAAATTCTTTTGAATCTAATCGAGTAAAACTTTGTATTTCGTCCAAATTTTTATGAGACTCAATAAAATCATGCAATTGTAGCTTATTTTGAAACAATATCTGATATTGAATGACTTGTTTTCTAATAATAATGAATAATGAAAAATAAGTATTTATTTTTATTGTAGTCGAAAATTCCAAAGAACACGTCAATTTTTATTTCTAGGGAGACTGATTCTGATATGAAAATCATACCCGAAACTTCGCCCCTCTGCGATCAGCAACTACCCTACTTATTTTTTTCAATGGCCTGGGCGGTCGAGTGATACATCATTTGAAAGGTCGTTTGTCCCTCTATCACCTCTGTAATTTTTTTTTGAAATTGGTTCATTCGTTATTGGGAAATTAAATGTGGAACGTTTCTTTTAAGAAAAAAAAGAAAATTCGCTGTCGTTCATTTTAATGAGTAAATCAACAACAATTAATATCAGTGGAAACAAAATCAATGAATAAATTGTTCTAAATGACCGCCACTTAGTTCCATATTCTGTATCTGTAGAGTAAGGAGGTAGCACTTAGGCCATAAGTGTCCCATTGTTCATCCTCCTGAGGAGTTGTCCTCATAGGTCATCGTCCATCCTGTCCTTTCCAGGAAGGTGGACAGGTCACTGGGAGACATCGAACACCTAGTTCCATATTATAATACAGTCTACTCTCGAAAGCGTTCCGTACATTATTCAAGAAGAAGTTCATCGGTGCGAGATCAGGTGATCTAGCTAGCCACTCCACTCGACACCTTCTTCCGATCCAACCCATTGGAAACGTTTGTCCAAAAACTGTCTCACGCGAACATCAAAATGTGGGAGTGCATCATCCTGCTGGAATGTTGTTTCATTTCTACTAAATTGTCATCATTTTCTAAAATTTGTACATAGAATCTACACAATCTTGTAATAGATTTAAATATGTGTCTCCATTGAGATCACCGTCAATGAAGAAAGGTCCAATAATATGATTACCAAGAATGCCGGCCCAGACATTCAATTTTTGTGGAGATTGAGAATGTGTTTCCGTTTCCAAATAAAGATTCACATCGCTAAAGCAACGACAATTATGTCTATTCACTTCACCACATTGTATTATTGTATGGAACTAGATGGAGGTCATTTTGAACACTTTATTCGTTGATTGTGTTGCCATTAATATTACTTTTGTTGATTTCCTCAATAAAATGAGCGACAGCGAATTTTCTGTTTTTTCTTAAATAAAACGTTCAACATTTAATTTTCCAATAAAAAATGAATCAATTTCGAGAAAAATTAGATATGTTATAGAGGAACAAAGGACCCCTCATGTCATTGAAATAAAAAGGGAGGATAGTTGCTGACCGCAGGGGGGTGAAGTTTCGGGTATGATTTCCATATCAATTAGTCCCCCTAGAAATGAAAATTGAGGTGTCCTTTGAAATTTTTGATTACTCGTCCGTTTCTGACTTACAGGGGGGTCAAGTTTTCATTGGAACACCCTGTACAGGTAGTAATGACAAAACAACACTATACAGTAAATGAACCGTCGTCACCTGAAAAAATTTGTCATAAACATACAAAATCAAGTTGGTACTTTCATTTAAATTATTATCGATGCCTTCTGTTAATGTATACGTGTATCTCCATCATAGGCTTCTACTGAAGTAACAATTATGTTTTAACTGAACTGAAGTTTCAAACGTTCACAGCTGTAAGTGAAATTTGAACTTTGGTTATCCAGTCTGGGTCCAATAGATAGATCAACTCCGAATGTTTCGCCCATAACCACGATCATCAGCGGTTATTGGCAGCAACGGGTTGCGATCTCTATTTTGGTAGACTCTTTAATGAGGAATCTACTAACGAAGAGGTCGCATGCATTGCACAGCCACCGCTGAAGGTGGCCATTTTAGTTATGGGCGAAACATTCAGACCTCGGCTACGTAACCGTGTTTTTCTTTACGTCAGTTTGGTTATGTTTTTCAGTTCGAGTTTTCGGGTTTTCTTTTTATCAACAAAGCATTTTCGTTTCTCTATATTCTCTGTAGATGTAGAATTAGACAAATATCTTCTAAAATTTCAGAAAGCGTTTTTATTGTCTTTCCGGACTCTTTTAGTGTACACCTGACATTCTGACCGCCACCTGTGGCGTTTACCTATTGTTTTTGAAAGAGCCTTTTTTTCTTATGAAATTTCAACAATTGTAGTTAATATCAATTATAAGAACCCTCCACCAGACTCTTTTTGACTCAATCCCTTTTTCAAAAACAATCAATTCAAAGTGTATGAATATACGGGATGATGATATGGAACCATGGCATTCACGAAAATTTGTTACATTTTTTTCTCAAAGATGTGTGCGTTGAAGAAGCAGTGCCCTCTGTTCATTGTATTTTCTAGTAGGAATATGTGTCATATAATTAAAAGAGAGAGAGATAGATATTATTATCATTTCATAACAAATCTTTTGATTTGGACGTGAAATCAACGGTCCCCTTTGATACCTTTATCTAAGTCATTGAATTTACGTACGAAATGAATTATGATTATTCTGCTACAATATGTCAAATATAAACTACTATTAACGAATTGAACCTAATTAGAAATATAATATTTTTTTTCATCTATATTTTTGATGGAATGTTGTTGCCTTTTTGATAAAATTGATTACTAGTCAATTTTTGGTAAAAAAAATTTTGGCTTTCTACTACTCTATCTAATTCAAAAAAATGTGTGAATATTCCAAGATGAAGCCCAAAAATTAGTCACTTTTGGAAATATAAATAACTCTTTCAATTTAGTCAGTTTTGTTTTCAATAAGTCTTGTCACATTTTTCCAAACTTGAAGTATTCCCAATTTGAAATTTGAATTCTTGTTAAAATTTATTACGTTAATCCATTGAACATTTTCTCTATGATACCATTAGGCGTAAGGTACCAATACCAAAGAAAAATATTACTTACATTTATTAAGATCATTATCTGAAATGTGTTCAAATGTATAGAATTGTTACAAACCAAAACAAAAAAAAAGTTCCTGTATTCATTCAGTTCATTACCTGTATTATGTTCAAATGTGCAGAAATGTTACGTTTGTTATTTACCCTTCGGGTCGAAATTGTATAAATCACTAGAGCATGTCCCGTTTAATTCACATTATTGCATTCACGAACTTCAATCAAAATGTTATACCGAAACATCGTGAATTCAGATCCGTTTGATAGTCGAAATACAAAATCAAATGAAACCCGGAGTCTGAAACTCTGATATCATTCGGCATAAATCTGAACTAACTGCCATCATTTTATATTAAATCCTCTCTTGCACCGCGATCCGCATAAAAGGAAAGTTGTTTCGACTCAACGCTTGGAAATTTTTATGCAAAATAACAACCATAATAACAATTTGTTGTATCCTCGGGAGTTCAGCAATATCAAATTCGCTTTGCAGAAAGGCAAAACAGAGCCGAAGGAAATTGTATATTCGAGCAGAGTTTTCTGTTTTCGTTCTCCATTTCCACCCTAAATGCTACGTAATAATAGTAACGTTCAAAGGGGAGGTTTAGCGAAAAACTGAATTAAAGTCCGTCAAAGCAATGTAAAACGATAGCTATTATTTTGGGCACAAATCAGCAGGGCTCAACATTTGCAAAGCGAAAGAGTTTTTTTGTTTTGGCTGGGATGGGTTCTAAATTTCCATTTCAAATTAGATTTAACAAAAAAAATCAATAGGTTTACATCATTGACGTAATCTTTTTACTTCAATCCAATTCAGAAACTTCTGAAAAACGGAAAAAACCTTGTACACCTTTTTGGTAATACGACAAAAAATTCCTTCCACTTGTAGGTGAAGCTTACAACGTCACACACAATACACTTACAGATATATTTATGTTCATTTAAATGAGTAGAAATGAGTTAACCTTTTCTGTTGAAAATGGAGCCAGTATGTCCTTACCACATACCTAGTTTTGCAGAGGTTTTGTATACATACCTTATTGGTAAAAAATTATTTTGTCACTTTTCATTAAATAAACTACTTGTGAGAAAGATCGTTACTCTCCAGATTCATGCAAAAGTTGAACTTTTGTTTGTTTAAATTTGCTTTTAAGTTTTTTTTTTTCATTTGCTGCTTTCCTTTTTGGTAAGAAAAACATATTATATTTTCATATATTTATTAAACTGCCTGAAATTTACAAATTAACACTAACGTCATTAGAAAATAATTCAATTCCAACATTCATTTTGTTATGTATAATTGTGTGGGATGAATGAATGTCTTCTTTTAGTTTTTTTTCTGATTGATTCGGTCGTTTCTTGATGAATTCAAATATTTTATTTAAAAAAAATATCATGGCATATATCACTACAAAAAAGCTACTGTGTTAACCTAGTGATTGTGTAGTGATATTTTTTTTAAATAAAGTTTGTGGATATCAAATCGTAAGGTGAATTTCATGAAAAATCTTCTTTCAGTATGAAGCTGAATCTGCGATTTTAGACAACTGTTTTAGATAACAAAAATGCAACAAAGCGTTTCTCATTTTTTTTGCCAGGCCTTACCCACCTTTAGTGATGAAACTCTGAGATTTTCCGTTTTGGTTCAGTAAATCATCGGTCTAGCTATGGAAGCGATTTATTTCGGGATTTATTTTTATTTTACTCTGTACAGTGAATCAACTCTTCACCGTACATAAACGTACATAAACATACCGTCATGTGTTGCCTAACAACACTTTTTGTTTTTAAAAGCGATAACGTTTCAGTTTTGACTTTTGACCAGTTCTTACTCAAGAATGATAATTAGGAATTTTATCTATACACTATATACCGGGTGTCCCAGAGCTTTTAGGCCAGCAGATATCTCAGTTACCTGCAGAACAAAAATTAAAACAAAAATATGTATCATAGGAGAACACAAGC
>WOGP01002257.1:0-17096 GCA_015342065.1 Leptinotarsa undecemlineata
TTAAATATAAAATCATACAAACATAAAACTAAATTGACAATTAAGTATAAAATCACAATTGTAAAATACGCGTACTAGTAATAATATATAAAAACATCGATATGGATGTTGTTGAAAATGGGTGAGATATATATTAACAAAACCATATTGCTCATATATACACATATATACATACATATAACAGAATTGTAAGTGGACAATATAGCAAAGGTACGTATGGTTTTTTCCCATCTACTGAAATATACGTCTTTGAAGAATATGCTCTGTCAACTCTTTTTTGAAGCGATTGATATTTGAGATAGATTTTATTTTTTCAGGAATTCGGTTGTAGAGTTTAGGCGCAAAGTAAGTAAATGATCTTTGAGTAACGACCCTGACCATTAGGGTTAGTATACCGATCTCTTTGGCGGGTGTGGTACTGATGTAAATGAAGCGATGCCGTATGTCTAGTTGTATGATATTTAGTGCTACAGCATAAAGAATACAACTATCGTATGTCTTATCAGAGGGATACCTAACATTTTTAGAGAATATTAATGTAAGAAAACGCCTTTGCGTAATTTAAATTTGAGAAATATGACTATTTATGAATGAAACGAAATGAAGGTTTTCTACAAGTACATTCACCTCAGGAAAGAAGAATGTACTTATTG
The DNA here is from genome assembly GCA_015342065.1 of Leptinotarsa undecemlineata. NCBI lineage: Eukaryota > Metazoa > Arthropoda > Insecta > Coleoptera > Chrysomelidae > Leptinotarsa > Leptinotarsa undecemlineata. Next base: position 654 of record WOGP01002257.1, read on the forward strand.
AGGTAGGTGTCCATGATATATATCGTGTATACAAAAGTTACCCAAATAATAATTCAAAATCTGATAATTCTGATTACATGAACAGTTAAGAAATGACATTGAGAATGTTTGTCTAATACGGCGTGTAAATTCATTTTGTGATTACTCAAGTTAAAATCCTCAAAATCTCAAAAACCACAAACAACTGAAATCTGCTTGACTGTCTCTAAAATAAAAATACATATAAAATCTGTATCAAGGATTTTTCAAAACGTATATCCTGTGTGTAAACAAAATTCACGTACTACAAGGCAATATTCGATTGTTTGTAAGGTTAGATATTTGATATTTAACCTCATGAATGATATAGGCTTCAATGCCAATATCAAATAATATTTGATATTGTCATTGAGGCCAATTTTTCCAACAATGAAACAATTGAATATCTTCTCGGGTTCAGAGTTTTTGTTTTCCTCAACGAACTATATATTGATTCGAAAATATCAAATTTATATCCTAACAAACAACTCAATTTGAATGGTACCTCAACTTGAAGATAACCGCACTCGTGAATAAAAGATAGTGGATTTCGTTGTTCCTCTGTTGACAGTTACTCACCAAAGTTTCGGCCATTTTGGACGTCTAGCACCATACGGTACAAATTAAAGTGAGAAAGACAGAAGAGCATGTGGACATGTTAAAATAATGTGTTTGTTACATATTAAATCAAAATTTAGTCAAGAGAAAGATCTCCACGAGTTGGGTGCCGCGTTTGCCCACGTTAGACCAAGAACGTGTTCGGATGAACATTTTTAACGCTATGTTGAGCGCAATAAATCCGAGTTTTGGCGCCGATTAATACTGTAGATCAAACTTGGATACACCAGTATCCTGTTCTTGTATGTGGGTTGTATAGTTATTATTAACATTTCATCATTGGCGACATCGGCCTTATGCACACGCGCCTAGGCCGGACGGAAAGTCGTGAACGGAAAAGACAGAGAAAAGTGGTTTATTCCGCTAAATGTTTTGTGAAGTAAAAATTATAAGTATCTGCCGCCAAAACAACATCCTTCAAGGTTCCTTCAGGGTCTCTACCGGGGTACCCCACGATAAAATATCAGGAAGTGAAACCAGAGGACAAGGAGATTTTTCGGAAACAAATAAGGTTGGTGTCGTCTATCATTATTTTCTGAATTGTATCTTCCTTAAATATCCAACAACCGGCCCACATATGGTAAATACAGTCATTATCGAACACCAGCTCCAAAAAAAGCAAAAACTGACGGCGACTGTTTGGGAAAGTCATGGAGATATTTCAATAAATCATCTAAAAGGAAAAACCATCACAGGAGCATACTACTTACGAACTTGCGGAAAATGGCCACATTTGCAGAACAATTACCATGGCGAGAATCCACGAATTACGATTTGTACTGCTTGACCATCCGCCTTACTCACCAGAACTAGCCCCAAGTGACTTCTTTTTGTTTCCTCATCTAAAAATTTCGCTCGGAGGACAGAGATTTTTGTGAAATGAAGAGGCAATCACCTTTGTGAACAATCATTTTGGAAAGAAAAACGCTTAGTACTATTTGGACGGGATACACAGGTGGGAGCATCGCTGGGAGAAGTGTGTAGAGTTAAAATACTGTTGAAAAATTAAACAAAAAGTTTGAAAAAATGTCTTGTATCTTTGTTAGGTCGGAAACTTTTCAGACCCCTCATGTACAATAATTTCGTAGTCGACCGTATATCATGTTGATAAACTGAATTCTGATGTATCGTTTTCAGTCATATCTTCGAACTTGAAGAAAATAATCTGAATTCCCTCTACATTCTATTCATTTCAGAATACATTATTCGAAGATTGCCCATGTTATTCATTAAATAAACACACGCACAACGCTTGACATGAACTCCACGTAATACCTATTACAAAAGAACACCAACCCCATCGTGAAAGTTATTTACAAAACCAGACTTCGCTATAGGAAAATTGTGAACGCTGCCGAGGGTAGATTGTTTGAACTAGACTGCTACTGGTAGCTTTTGTTTTTATTCTTTTCAAGTCTCTACCGGAGTGGAAACTGGTGGGCGATGTATTTTCAAAGTATAGGAAAGGGTATTTGTGTGCATGTGCAATATATGCTGACTTTGATTTGAACAATGTACAGTATACTGTAGAGTCAACCCTATTGTAGCGATACTTGGGGTCGAATTGAGTATTAAAAATCATTTATCATGCATCATGAAAATCACTCAAATCTAATTAGGATTCAGTATGAATATTTTTTTGGAGAAAAAATATTTTGGGTTTCTACTACCCAGTTTTTGTACAAAAAATATGGAGAACTTCCAAATGACAGAGAAAAGTAATAAATTTCAAAATGAGCCAAAAACTTTTTTCCACAAATAGTAGTCTCTCCTAAATATATACCCCTTCCAATTAAAAAAAATCTGTTATAAATATTGTTCACAAAAACAGTTATCACCAACATTCATAAGTGTGGTATTCCACAGAAGATTTCAACAGGATGATTTTATTTCTTATTCCATATACGTATATTTGAAGACGATACACCACTCGCTTTTAGTACAGTAAGTTAGACAAAGTCCTATTTAAAACAATCAGAAATTGATTAATGTAATGAAAACTGAGGTTTTTCTCGTAACTGGATAGTAAATAAATGTAAACATTTAGGAAAATTCTGAGATACACTGCCGGGCATAAAATTATGGTCACCCCGTGAAGTTGAATTTATCTTGGAAATTCAGTTTTTTATTTGAGTTATTTTGGATGTACTCGTTGTTAGGATGGGACAACAAATTAAAACGACCAGTTTTGGGTAGACCCACTTATATTCAGTTATAAACGCTATCATTATGAATGCTCAAAATCAACTAACTAATATATATCATGATATCTAGTTATTCGAGTACAGATGATTCATATTCGCAACGTTTCCATTACATAATTGAATCAGAATAAAATGATCAGTTCATTCAGATCATTCCTATTTAATGTTTTACTGATAAACCCAGTACTCGTACTATATTATATAGTTTAAGTAAACGATATACTGCAACCTACCTCCCAACAGTTCTCCTTTAATAATATAGTTAGGAAGCTAACTAATTTCGTTATTCAATAATCATGTCTGATTATATAAGTCCCAGTATGGTGAGCCCATACTTTTCAGCAATACTCTCAAGGGCATAAACTTTTTCAAATGTTTTTGTCTGTTAAACTTCCAAGTAGTTGGTTTTTGATATAGTTATCTTCAAAATACAAGTTGTTATCCATTTCATCTTTCCTCGCATTTTTACTGGCTACTTTGATGAGCTGTCGCGAATGATATGAAGCGTTGTCAAGAACTATTACAATATTTGCATCCAAATTTGGGATCAAGGTGTTTTCAAACCATTCCTCAAAAATATTAGCGTCCTTGTTCTTATGATAGTCAACAATGCAATCCTCAAGTTTTTTTCCACATAATTTCAAAGAATTCAGAACCCATCTTTTATTTACTCCGCAATGCACAATGATTAGCCGCGATCCTTTGTTTGCAGGTATGTTAGGCGTACACATTCTCGAACCATCAGTCCACCCTTTCGTAACTGTGCCGTGAGTGTCATACCAAGTTTCGTCCAAAAAGATAATTTGGACTATTCTTCTGCTTTCCATAACTGTTTGACGTTTGTTTATTATTTTAAATGTAAATCGTAGTTTCTTTATCCAATTCTGAAGAGTTTTGTCACAGCAGTTTACGTTATGGTCGGAAGTATTCAATTTCTGTTGTGGTTTTTTTGGCCTTTCAGAGCGCAGACATCTTTATGCACAATACCGTTTACTTCGACTATACTAATGAATTGTTTTTCTTGGACACGACGCAACAATTATACACGATATTGCACGGCCACACACTGCCCGGATCGTTACTCAGTGACGAGATTCAACTCACGCGATTTGTTTGGCCTGCGCAAAGTCCGAATTTGAATCCCATTGAATATGTTTGGGGTGAGCTTAAGAAACGTAAGCGACATATTAGTAAAAGAATGGGAAAATCTTCTGCATAATGCAAGCTGCACTGCAAGAGTGTGAAACACTCGTTACTGAAGACCTCACGTTTGTTCAAACAAATGCATATCACAGTAAAACTTTTCATTTTCGGCATTAACACTGACTATAGTCCATCTGTACCACAACTACAGAAACTAGAATGATTATTATGAAGAACAAATCGACACATCCCGAGTACACTACATATGGCACCCAACATGGGGCAGCATTAGTTTAATAAAGAAATGGTCTTCAAAGTTTCAAACTTTTTGGTTACGGAAATACACTTAACAGTGATGAAATTGAATAATACTGGAGATTTTTCCCAACACCAAACCGTTATTGTAACACCTTGACACGTGTTTCGATAACCAAGTGATCACCTTCTAGAGGAAGATCAGAATGAGTACTTTTGATTTATGAAATGTAGGTATACATTTTTCATTTATTTTATGGAAAAAACGTGAATTTGTGCGGGAAAAATCATAAGCAAGGTGGAACAATGTGAAAAATTGACGTAGTGAATGAGATCCTATGTATCATAATCATTTTTTGATGCAAAAAGATGAAAATAACCGTCCTTTGACCTTTTTTGGGACTATAATTTTTCGAATGAAGGAAGCTCGATGTTTCAACTCCTGAAAAGTGTTTGCTCATCATTCCATGCTCTCTTTTATGTAACATTTTTTTCTTCAAAATCTTCCACTGTAAGGATGTCCGAACATTTACAATGTTTATATATGTTCCGCTGAATTCACAAGACAGCTCGCAGAATAGGGAAATGCTGCACGAATTGCTAATATTAAAATCTCCCACATGAAAAATTACTATCTCTCAAATTTCAGTTAACTATTTGACGTGGTTCTGATAAAGCATAGTTTAATATATGTGTAATAATAGTTTATTCAAATCATTCGTGTTTATATGATATAAAAAAAATTGTTGAAATTGTCCAGTTTTGGCATGTTTTTAATAGATGAAACTCATACCTGACGATTTCATTCGAAGTACATGTATTTTTTTATGTTGGCTATTCTGTATATTTGTCATTGTTAGTGTTGTCCATTTTTGCTGTTTGAAAATCGTTTTCACTGTATTCATTTTATCGGCCTTTTCAATAAGAATTTTGTTTGCAGTATGTATTTTTATGAGTTGGCTACTCTTTGTGTATGTCATTAGTGTCAGTTGTCATCCATAGATGAATTTTATTTTGTCCATTTTTGAGTTTCAATTGCTGTTTTCATTGAAATAATTTTCGATTGGAATTCTGAATAGTTAGTTGGGCTAACGACGTGAACATGACAACTGAGAAACAACTAAAAAAACTCATAAAAAATATAAGGGCTCTAAATTTTGATAAAATAATCAACTCCCTAACTGTCACTTTTAGAAAATGTAAAGGTCATTGGTGTTTAATTTAAGATTTTGTCTACTCAATAGGAATTTACGGCAAAAATACTCTGATTATAATTTTCCAATGTAGCCACCCTTATTTATTATTTCCAATGAACTTTTGTTTCAATATAACCTGTATTTCAATCACACCAATTTGAAAAGTTCAATAATTTATGACCCACCCTATACATAACATTAAGAATACAGTTGTAAAGTATTTTGTTCACTCTCCAGAGTACAATTAATTATGTTGATGAGATATTGTTTAATATCTTTCAAAGTACTTATTTATGTAGGCATTTCAATCGTTTTCAATTTACTTATCAATTTGTGAAAGAAAGTGGGTAGTAACACTCCCAAAAAGTTATGTCACAGCTACATAATATTTCTTTTCACGAAATATAACGGGTACCATTAGCACCTACCACCCACCATATCCATTCAATTTTTTCCACTGACCACGCTCCAAAACATGAATGAATCATCATACAACTTTCGTTTTTAATTATTTATTGTGTCCGAGTATAACCATGACGCGACTTGCCATCTAGTAGTCATGAAATGTTAATAAATTCCTGGAATGAATTGATTCATTGAAAAATTTTATCATGTGGTTGAACTCAAAAAAACTTGCCCTAACCGTTCGGAACTTACCAAAACTTTCGTGAATCTCCTTTCCAGTTCATTGGGATCGGGCATGGGTTGTTTTTCTTTAGCTTTTATCGTACTCTGCCTGATGCTAGCCTGTCTCCCATGCAACTTTGAAGATATAACACTATCGGGCCTATCGGCCTCCGGTAAGGCCTCTTTTGACACTGTTATTCCCATTGTAAGCAGTCAAAATAAACATTCACTGCACAGAAAACAAGAAATTATTACATTTGGCGCACCTACACACTAAGTTTTTCATCATGGCTAGCGGAAAGTTCACATGGGAGCAACAGGTTTTCAGTCTTCAAAAATAAAATAAAAACAAACAACATGCTGCAATGACAACAATGCTCGCAAAACTGTTGGAAACTAAAAAGACTTGCTAGGGTGTAAGTTGATTTTATGGTATGAACGCATGCGCTAAGAAAAATCGTACTAAAGACATACAGCGGCATCTACACGTCGGAGAACAATACACTTCCTCTTGTATTACAGATTTACCTATACACGATATGACGTCAATGAATTCACCAACCAACAATAGGGGTGGACTGGCTTTTCTTGAAATCGTCAGAAGTAGTCCTTGATTTGAACAAGTTATTTTGAAATATAAATAGGAATTTTGAAATCAAGAATATCAGAAACATTTACAGTTCAAATATATGTGATACACTGGACAGAAAAATATTCATATTAAAAATTTATATCCACATATTTCATATTCTTCTATGTATCATATAGTACCTTGGGAGGAAAGGGGGGTCTATGAAATAAAATTATAATAATAATAATAACAGGTTTCATTTGTTATACAAACTTCATTGTATAATAGTCTCAAGATGTATAATCATCTTCCAAACTACTTAAAATGCGTAGTAATCTGTACTGCATTTTCTTAGCGAGAGGCCCTATTATAGTTTGCAAGAATTTTATGACGATACCTTTTAATCATATTTTAGACACATTTCTCTCTATACATTTTTTTCAATTATTTTTGTGTTTGTATATGTATGTATGTGTGTGTGTATATAAGAGTATAAATATATGTACATATATGTTTATATATTCATTTAGATATGTTATTTTGTTTATATTCGTTTATATTGTATATAATCGAATTTTTTCAGAAAATGCGGCTCTCAAAATTTTCATTTTTATATTTATGGTAGGACTAAATATTTTTATCAATCTACTAGCTTGCATTCTGATTTCATGCACTTGACTATGTTTTTTCTTTCTCAAAATGTTCACCAAAGCTTTGTCAATAAGAACTTTTCTTTGGACAATAAAGCATATTTATTATTATTATAAAAACCCCCCTAGTGAAATTTGATTTTGGAAATTTCACAGAAGAAACATTGTTCCTTTCAGTCAAAATACTAACCTAGCATGGTTGAATAAATTATACTCTACTCACATAAAATATACTCACACGACAGCACTAGATCATGTACATGACAAACCTTATTTTCGAACTTCACTTAAATAATAATAGAATTGCAATTTTTCGTCTCACAGTTTAGAGCCTTATATGTTCCTAGATTTGGAATTGAAATTTCAACTAGAGTAAAATGTTGTTTTTATGAAAACAACTATATAAAAACTACTTATTTCTGAAGATCTTTACACCCAACTCTTATTTTTTTTGCCTGTTCACTTAGTGTGAAACATTACTGAATGTAACTGCTGAACCTGGGACAGGATTTTTTCAAGCCATACAACTTATTGTATTTCATTTCAAATATGAAATTTTTTGTGAACCAATACAAGAAAATAAACTATTAATGTTAAAATTTCATCTTTTTATTGTTGAACCATTATTTTACAAAATACAAATAATTTTTGTACAACTACCAAACAGTGCTAAATACTCCATTCAATTAGTTTTATGAAATATATATTTACAAATTTGTCAGTAATGAAAAATATATACAAATTACTCATAACAAGAGGCGTTATATTGAAAACAAACAAATGTTATTATTTATTGATACACTGAGATCGAGCAAGTTCATGATTCATACAAAGAGTTTCGAACTTGGGTGTTTTAACCTCTAAATATGTTTCAAATTGCAGGAAGCATTTATGTTTTCCTGTTATTGGGGGGGTGGGACAATATTTCATATGTTCTGTTGGAAACAACATTGTTTTCTGCTAGACCTGTGGGTTCACATAAAATGTACTTATTTATACTTTTATCAATGCTAATATATTTCAAATAAGTAGGTAAGTATTGAAAAATTAATTTGATGTATAGTTTCACATCAAACAAAAATTCAAAACGAGAATTTTTGTTGCTTTTCATTAAGTTGATCAGACTAAGTAATTATTCTTAATTGGTTTTGTATTTCATTATCACTGAAATATTGTTGTTAAATATTAAATATAATAACAATAAAAAATCATTCATTTAGAAAACATAATGAAAAATGAAGTCATTTTCAAGAACTGAAAAGTATCGCTCCATACACGTTTGAAGGGTTTTCTGACTTGACGCCGGGGTCACAATCTGCCTACTCCCCCAGATATCGTCACTGATCGCCGCAAGAGTCTCAATATGCCTATTCACAGTGCTCGCATTTTTGTAGGAATCACACGTTAGAAGGTAAGACCTCGTTAGTCCTTAACTCGCACAAATTTCGACTTCTGAGGGTTATCGTTCGTAGGGGTGCAGTAGCTGGTTAACGGAAAAACAGATTTCAAACAGAGACACAGATATTTTGATCTATCAAAAATACCAGCGACCACATTTCATCGTTTGTATCAATATTTCGTACACTATGCAAATGTCTTCTATGTAGAAGTAAAACTTCTCAATTTATTTGTGTGATCAAGTCTGGGACACCCTGTAGAGAATTGTCAATGCAATTTCTCACAACACGGTCAGAAATGTCAGACATTTCAAGAGTGACACTTCTATATAAACTTTAGTCTTCTTATAGTACAATTCCATAATAGTAGGCACTGAATTCTCAGAAATATTATTACATTGAAACTAAAACACTGTTGTCAAGGTTGTGATTCTATATATTTTATCATCATTTTTCCTCATCTGTTTAGTATAATTTCATTAAGCTACTGTAAGAGGCCCATCAAGACAAAAACGTCAGTCATTTCTGATAATTTATTGCCTACCATTTCAGAATTATAGGTACTAAATTCAATTTAAATCATTATGACCATTCAGTACAACTTCCTTAAAACTGTGGAAGAGTTAGCTTATTTTCTAAGGTTTGGCTATTCGGAGAAAAAGTTGATTCCTATGGCTCACATGGTTGGTAGTCAATCTCAGCACGCCTATTAAAAGATGCACTTTTTCTCCCAATTTCCCAATAAACTATTCTATTACTCTCAGCCACTCGATTGTTTCAATTGGTGACATGGCATTCGTCACAAAACCGTCCTAGGGTCAGGAACGAATTTAAGGTGCTCGATTTTTGTCATAAGGAGTAAGTGACGTTAAAAATCGTCCAGATATTTGAAAATGTCTGAAGGTGCATTAAAATATTTTGTATACTGTACTGTATACTAGAGAGACGAAACCTGGACCTAAAAAAAAAATTACTTCATGGTTAAAAAAAATGAAGAGAAAGATAAACACCAGCTTGTATATATCTCTCAGAGGCCGTCGAAAATGGTATTAAAACATTTGGTTGTGAGAGAAATGTTTCCTGCAACTATTTTTCATTCATAGTTATATTAATAAACATTATATTCTGTTATACTACTATTATGTTTGTTGGGAAGTCCGGAGAAAGTTACCGATTATGTTTGGAGGTCTCATAATGGGAAACCCACTCAGTCCCATTCTGGCAGAAATTTTCATGGACGATTTGAAGAGAAAAATACACAGTAACCCACTGGTAAGAAGTACCTATTGTGTATAGATATGTAGATGATATCCTGGTATGTTTAACAGGGACAAACAGACAATTGTCTAAGTTCTTGACTTTCATCAATACTCTCCACCCCTCTATCACATTCACCGTGGAGATGAAAAAGGACGACTCTATGAATTTTTTGGATATGACAATAATGAAAGTTACAACAAACATGATTTTTCAAGTTATTGTAAACCAGCACGTAGAGATATTATTATTCATAATTCGTCCACCCACCTCTATCAGCATTCAACAGTGTGATCCACAGACTGATAAATGTTCCCTTATCAGATGCGTACTTCAATAAAGAACTGAACATAATAAAACAAATAGCCGACAACAATCATTAGGATAGCAGTATATTACATTCTCTATATCAATAAAGTTATACAGCCAAGCTTTGAAGGAAGTTTACCCAATTCGAAGAGATGAGGATAAAAGTTATAGAACCTTATCCTTTTCAGGCCAACCCACTACGAATATTTCAAATTTTGAGTGTATTGATTATCATGTGGGTCATGTCTAATGTTTTATATAGGTCAAATGGTAAAAACGTTTAAAGCTCGCATAAAGGAACACAGAAATAGTTTCCAGAATGGAAAAATAAATCCACATATTCCACTTTTTACCCTTTCAGAAATTAAATTTATTCATATAGATATAGTATCCAGACGTATTGTGACTTACATGATAAAGGAATCGTCTTAGGAGATGGAATACATTCTTTACTTTGCAAAATACAAGACAGAAATCATTATATGAATCGACCACACAAAAGAAAGATTCCTGATTCCAATCTATTGAATAATAAAAATAGTTTTGGAAGAAGCAGACAATAAGATTAAGGGAAGTAGAACGCCCAGAGACAATGATCAAGATTTTGACGAAATCTTAGAAGCCATATATGCACGTACATGAAGTTTTTTGAATAATACAGAACCTCTTTCTGTACATAAAATAAAAAAAGAATGCCCAATTATTTTTTCTACGAAAGCCATATTTTGGCATTTTGATAAATTGACCAACTCTGACTTACATCTTTTGAACGGAATCTCCAATAAAGCTGAATTAAAAAAGTAACTTCTTCAAATAAGGAAAATGTAAACTAAAATATGGGACCTGAAGAAATGACGATAAGGAATGTGGTAACATATTTCAAAGGCCTTTTCAGGTAGATTCATTCATTAGAAAGTAAGCAAATGCTTGAGAAAGCTATAGTATAGTGAAACACCTGTCACAGTTTTTGTAAAACCCTTTATAGTGAAAATTATACAATGAAGGTATTTATGAGTTCAAATTGTGCTACAACAATAACTTGTTTTATTTTCAGAAATAGTTGCAGGAAATTTATGAAACTGCCATTCACAAAGCTGTTGTTGAAGTTTGGAATACTGTCGTGACTGCTGGATGTTGATATCATGTTACTCAAACTTCTATTTTATTGATGTTTTGTTAAAATTTCAAGTAGTAATCTATATAGAATGCAATAATCTAATTTTGTAAAAATAGATATGTTCCGAAGTTTGAAGTAGTCTGTAATATATAAGTTCATGATATGTTTTTAAAGTAAGTACCGTAATGAAATGAAGAAATTCTTCAAAAAACCTTTTCTCATGTGAAAGCTCATGCTTCACTCCATTTTTCAATATAATTCTCACTATCATTAAGGATCCTATTTTATCATAAGACCAGCTTTTGTCTGCCATCCTCAAGGAAGGTTGCCGCCTGATTGGACAATTACTACAGAATGGTCGTATTGAATTTGAAGTTATCGTTGTAGTGCTACGAGAGTAGTCACTTGTATCTGGATCGGGACCATATGGAGGACGGTCCAATTGTCACCCACTTCGTTTCTCATCCTTCCACCCGTTGAAGTACCTTTCCATTGGTCGATAAATTTCAGATGCTTCAAAGACTTCATCACTGAAAAACGTTCAACAGGAGGCACTTCACGATCAGTGGTATTCTCAACCGGTGACAGTATTTTAAACATTCACGAACAAATCTAAATACAGTCGACTGATACCGTAATGGTTGCTGTGGCTTTCCCAGAGATAGGTAAATGATGCCTATGTGATTAACGCCGAACTAAGCGCTGCGGCGGCGTAATTTAGAAACGGTACTTACTTTAAAGACAATGTATACATTTTAAATTAATAAGAATATTGTTCTATTCAACAGTATAGTATAATGAATTAACCTATCTGGTTTATTGTGACAAATTTCAAGGTACTTTGACATGTATAAAATTTGCTATGACAAAAATCATACTGATTACCTCCTGTGACGAATATCAAATCGCCTCTATCACTAATATTGCCTAACTACCACATGGATAAATAATTTATAGTGCACAATATTTCGACATTCAAAATGATTCGCTGGTTAAATGTTTACATGAGTTTTTCTTAATTAATTTATTGTGTTCTTAAACAAACATAAGCAATAAAATAACGGAGCAATAAATTCAGCAATATCAATTTCCTCGTCAACTAACAATGTATGTTTCAATGTCTTCAAATCTTGAATGTAATTTAAGATGAGTATTAGGATTCATTTTAACTTTTTTCTGATCTGCACATTTAGTTTGAGATCAGTTAATGAATAACTTTGTGCACAATGATAATCTGAATTCTCATCTGTGAATATTATGCATTTTTTTATCTGTTTTTTAGAATGGTTAAGAACACAAAAAAGTAACATTCCAGAAATTAGGACATTTTTCAATAGCGGTAAGACTATTGCGAAAATTGACATTATAGTAAAAATAAAATTAACAACTATGAATCAAGGAAGTTGGTTTCATTAAGATTCATTTTATGCTTTTTTGGAGATTTGGTCGATTCTAATAATGATGACAGTTGAAAAAATATTTTTAACGACAATTTGTTCTGCAATAAGTCAATACTCAGATATTGAAGCATCAAATTGAATATTGTCTTAATTGTTAATATGAAGAATCAGAAAAAGCTCCTTTGAAGTTATTTCAAGATACCGCTCTTGTGATTTTTGTCACCAAAGATGAAAAGGAGATCTTGAGCTCAAATCATATATGTGAGACTCATTTGAATATATTCAAAGTACTCAATAATGTGTATCACTAGAACTTCCTACCTAGTGCTTTCCAATGTAGTTGTACAATTTCATTTGGTATAGATCTTTGATTTTCAGTTGTCATCAACGCAGGGTTCAATACTTGAATAGACTGTAGTTGTAGTTTATATGAAAGGAACTCTTCAAAACGTGGGATTGTCCTTTAAAAAAATTGCAGATGGCGGGTTTTGCAAAAGAGATGGAGATCTTTTCCTTTTTTCATAGACAGAAATGAGGAAATATTCATCATTTTCTGACGTACCCTGGGAAATTTTTTCAACATTTCTAACCCAAAGTTTGGGAAAAATTTGATATCATATCCCACCCTCGCTTCAGATTTCACGGAATTGTGTCTTTTTGCAGAAATCAATTGGTATCAATCAATCAGAAATAATGGACATTCAGAATTGTTGTAAATATTTCTCAATAATTATTTACTCTCCCAAACTATGAATTTGAAAAATTATTTCAGATGTTCCGATTTGTATTTTGATATGTTAACAGAAAATAGTGATTATACTGGTGGCTATAAAAATTTTCATAGTTGTATATTTCATTTTTTCAATCATTTACATTCTGCAATTCCTAAACGGTGTTTGAAGTTAAAACTTGAATTCTTAAATATCAAATAATATGCCTATATTTTTCACTTGCCAAAATAAAATAGCAACAACTTTCACTGGACAACTTGATGATCAATAGCTTAGAACAGTTCTCTTCCTAATTTCCAGAATCATCAACATATACATTCATAGGTAGAAATTAGTTCAACATGTTACATTATATTCAAGCTGGTTCATGACAGGGGCCCATCTACAACTTTAGCAGTCTGTGTGCAAATACGTTTTTTACATAAAACCTATTTACAAACTTACCACATAGAAATATGTATTCAGTAAATATATTTAAAGAATGGTTCAGCAATAAAAAATATCATAATGGAAATCTGCTTTGATCTTTATGTAAAATACAAAAAATGTAAAATAAAAATTGAAAATATATTACATACGAATAACGTGTTCGTACAAAAGATGCATCTGAAAATTCAGTAAAAAAGCTGGCAATGTGTCTGAACTATCCAGTTCAATGGAAAAATTTGCCAACACTATATAATTAATATTACATCATATTATATCTTGGGTGTTTTTTATTAATTTAATAATCTAGACAATCAAAACACATTGATGTCAAAACTGACTGCTATTAGTGTGCATGGAGACCTACTTCATTGTAACAGTGTAAGGATTTCAATGTGTTTAAGGCTTTCGTGCCAAGGTTTTCAGTGGCACTAGTTTTCTGGTTTGAAGGCTGTCGATTTTTGGAATTTCTTCTTGATGTTTCACTGGCGTGAGTGGCTAGCTTCAGCGGTAAAACAAAATAACTTTAACATGGTTCATAAATATTGGTCATTTGAATAATATTTATTGAAATTTGGAGAAATGTTGTTGTATAACATTCAACTGCAACAACAAATTGTTTTCATATGATAACCATATTACAAATTTTCAATTCGATGAAGTTAATGAAATCAAGTCTATAGAGGCGATTTGTAAATATGTTAACTATGGACATTTCAACACATTTACCTGAGAGTAATATTGTATCAACTATTCTTTCAAAATCTACCTGTTTTGCAAGACCTAATCAATTCTGGGTTATGCATCTTATCCTATAGGGCAGGGTAGGCGAACCTTTATGCATCAACGTGCCATTTTTTCTAAAGAATTTTTAATGAAGTCATAGAAGTGCCATCACATAATTTTGATTTTCTGATTATTTGGAAAATAATAATAATAATAAATACTATCAAAATTCTTTATTTACTACAAAAAAGGCACATTTTGAAATGTTTTTATTAGTCTCCGGAAACTCCGTAGCATATAGGATCACTCGCGTTTGATCCTCATAAAATAATTATTTCATACGTTTTTTCTTAGTTCATAATAAATTTCGTGATTGATAACGTGCCCAAAATATTATGTTGCGTGCCATTGGTTTGCCATCCCTGCTATAGGGTGTGAATGAATAAATAAATTCAAATGCTTGTTTGATGAACTTCCCTCAAATTAAGGCATCTTGAAAAATTAATTGGAGAAGAACATTCTGAGTGTACTCAATAAAAATCTGTTTGACATTTCTCTTGAAGATGATCACTTGGTGATCAAAACATGTGTCGAGGTAATAAAAATAACGGTTTGGCGTTGGGAAAAAACTCCAGTAATATTAATTACAAAAGAGCAAGATTTCTTCTCTATATCCACAGTGACAATGATATTCAAAGAGTTTGGGAGAATATTCCTTTTCTTCTGTAAGTGTCCAATATACTTCGTATAAGTCAGTATTTCGTTTTGTCTGGTTTAACGATATGCACCTTTAATTCTATCTTTCAAGTATCTTAAAAAATTTAATCTTAATGAGAATAATAATATATGAGAATAACCTTAATAATTCTTATTATTGAATATAAATATTTTCCAGAAAATTCGGTTGCCACAAAATTTGTAAGCCTCTGTAACCTGCACACACAACCAATATGGTAGTTGGGCCCCTGATATATTATTGCAAACACCTTTCTCTGGACTTTCTTCAATTAGATCCATCCGTAATGTAATATATAAAAAATGTATTCTAATATCAGGTACGGATATTTTGTCACCTACTATCTACTGTGAAAAATGGTCTTCATGAAATTGAGGAGGCAGTATGCTAAGAGCCTCAATTAAAACTCAAAAATCAAACATGGACATGCATTTCAGAATGTACATCAAAAAAATTTGTTGAATAAAGGACTCTGATATATTTACACAAAAAAAAAACTTATGGTAACTACTATCTGGTTTCTTCTTCAGTAACAGTACTACAAGATTCATCAGATTCACTAGAGTCAGTTGAATCAGAACCTGTTTCTTCTTCCATTCCGATCAGATTTTCTGAATCGTCTTTACAATTGATAGAGTTTTGTAAAGCCTCTTCTGCCCTTTTTAGTTTCAGTTCCTCTTCTAATTCACTCCAAGGATCCATCGTACAGGTGCGATCGTAATAGTTTGACACATCACATTTACTGTCATTGCTTGAATTCTTTCCGAAATTCTAGAACATCAAATTCCACATTTACGAAAAAAACACGGCAAATAGTAGTGATAATGGAAGATCCCTGTTATTTTTTAGAAAGAAAGTTTTTGGCTTTCTACTACTCCATCTTGATACAAAAAAAGGATGAGGGAATCTTTCAAAGAAAGGAATTACATGAAAGAAAAAAATTCTTTCGAAACAAATACTTCTACATGAACACTGAATTATACAAAAGATACTTTTCTCTACTCAGTTTGTATTTCAAACATTCGTTGTGGAATAAAAATCAGATATCATTCACATGAGTTC
>WOGP01002258.1:0-17092 GCA_015342065.1 Leptinotarsa undecemlineata
CCAAATGAAATGGTTTGGGCAACAATGAAAGAAAGCTTGCGGAAATGTAATCAGTCACCGACTTTGAATGCTGTAGTGCTTGACAATATAAGACGAGTGGTGAATGAAGTAGGTAATAGTGATGTGTGAAAGAACTGTGAGGGCCACGTTATAAAAGAAGAGAACAAATATTATGTGCAAAGTACCGTGAATCTGATCGTTATTCAACCCGATGATGATTCCACCTCATCCAAATATAGCGAAGAAAAATTTTGATTTTTTCTAGCAATTTTGTTAACCTCTATTATTTTGTAAATATATGTTTGACGAGAATTCGGTGTGGTTATTTGTGTTTTCATTGTATTTTAGAGTTGAAAAACTACCACCGAAAAATAATATGCCGACGCCTATGTCGAGGCGGGAATTCCTTCTCTGTGCTGTTCCAATTGGTATTGGAAATATTATAACATGCTGTTCATTTCGTTATAGTTTAAGAAGTATTCAGTGAGATATTACAGTTCAAAGTAGACTCATAAAAACGGACAAAACGTTTTAAGAAACCTAATAAAATCATGTTTTCTATAGTCTCAAATTTTAATATAAAAATCAAAATTTCTATTACATTTTCGAAGCACACTGAATAACTTCGAAATATTTCGACGCGAAATATGTCCGCATAACGTTTACCGTGAAGTATTATCTATACAAAAATTTAATTCAGTTCCAAACACGGAAGGTACACCCTGGCACAATACTCCATTGACAAATTAATATTCGTCAAAATCCAAAGTCGACCCCCGTTAAAGGTTCAACGAATTGACTCAACGGATTTTGGGGAAACACACTTGGTTGCATTTAAAGGATAGGTTTGCGTACAGGGTGTCCCGTTCGAAACCAATCGCCGCACACTAGGACCAAAGCTCAGAAACATGAAAGCAAGTAGAGGATATTTATATGATTTTTGTATGAGCGAGAGGGTGTGCCTTTTTACTCATTTATAATAGTTTTGAGTTTCACAAGAACCACATAGTCAACAGTATTCAGCTGTTTCACAGCCTTATCTCAAATGTAATCTTGCTTTAAGTGACGTGAAATTTTTGACAGCATCTCATATCACTCTTCAAAACACTGTTACGTTTTCTGCCGGATTCGACAATAATTGAATACATTGTACAATTAAATTCAACTTTTATTTCACTACTACACAGACAATAAATACAACACCAAAACTCTAAATGAACTTCAGTCTAACGGCCGAAAGTCTACAGACTTATTATTATTAGCTCGCCTGCATCGCAGTAATTCTTATATAACCCAATGGAACTCTTTGGAACTGTAGAGGTCTAGAGGCAAATAAAGTTTTCTCCACCCTATTCATCATTAGGTATAAATTTCGGAAAAAGTGCATTTATTTTATTATTACCTACTTTGAAGTAATGGTGATGTACTCGTCTATTCCTTTATTTATATTAATCACGAATTCTTTACAAAAAAGATCATCTCATGCTTCTTTGAGTATACCATTAAAGATACAGGGGTGATTTTTTTACCCGACACCGACAAAATTTATCAACACTGTCTTTGTAGATTACGTACAAGGACATAAGAAATATTTGAATAACTAATATTTTTATTTGGAACTTTGTTCTCGTAAAGTGATCCATTTCAATGTTTACCACATTCACATATAAACACACTGTACAAAGACTTTCTAAGAAAAGATGGAAATTCTAAGTACACCTAATACATTTCAATTAGCAGTCGCATATCCTTGTACAATCCCTCTGTGCATTATATCGGCCACTAGGTTAACGGTTATTAAGTATATTATAAATACAATATTAGTCAACAATTACGTCACTCTCCCATTCAAGGCAGTAAAGAAGAAATAAAAACAATACCATATTTGCAGCAAAATTTCATCAATTTTTCTAGTAATTAGTTCAAAACGAAGCAACTTTGATATGAATTCATCAATATTTCAACAATTTAATGCTACTCTTAAAAAATAAAGTGAAAGTCCTTCATTAAGGAGATTTATCGACAATATAAGTACCAAAATATTAAAAATCCAGGACAGAAAAAGCAAGAAATATCCTTAAGGAAAAATAATTAAAAAAAAGGCAATTTACAGGTTAGGACCGAAAACTGCCCTTTTCCAAGGGATGATTCAGACGCACTTACTTTGTTTCTTTTTCAAACAGCTCTCCTCTGCTACACTTTCTTTCTGTAAGAAGCGCCAGCCACTTCTTCAACCAGTCACTTCTATTTTTGACGAAGCACAACCGCGATTTCTAATAAATAAAAAAGCAATACGGCTAAATAACGACGGCTACAACACAAAATGCACAAAACAACTACCGAAAACCTAAGCGCACGCGGAAAGTGAAACATTGAAACAATGTTGCCAGTTGATATTTTCGTAAGTCTCCAGACAATCTTTGAATTTCTTTAAATCCAAAAATTTACAACTACGTTTACTCATGCTGAACACCAATTCTACTGGATTCTCAAAGAGTATAGCTGAGTAATGACGACGTTAATTCATGGGCTTGAATAATATTACTTCAGTAGTGAACCTCAGAGTAAAAAGTTCAAAGTATCATCATTGATTCTTACTTACTATGTCGCATTTCTCTTTTCGATAATGTCTTTCCAAAAAAACATATCTAATGTAATCACAAGTTTCTTACTGATGTTACTTTGATATTCATATATTTTTATTTGAGTATAAAAAAGAAGTATGAAATTGAAAGATAGAACTCTTGATAAAAAGCCAGAGAATATGGGGGCGACTCGCCTCACAAGTGAATCTGAAACAAGGAATTTAATCATTCTCTCACCACCCTGTTGTCATTTTTCTTCTATATGTATCTCATTTTTTTATTCAGATTTATATTTTATGGCGTTTCTCATTCTCCAAAAAATATTTGCTTCAGAATTCATTTTTCAGAAAGCTCTTTGCTGACTTTAATTTTCATTTGGATTTCTCATAATATGAATAGAAAATTATTATTTCTTAGAGCTGCTGTGAAATTCTTCAAAATCAAAAGATTTATTTGTATCTGGCAACACAGCATTAAAAGCGTGCACACATGATTAAGAGGGATGATGACGCATTCATATATAGGGTAAATCATGATTCAGTGAATACAATTTTGCTTGGGTATATTCTCACATAATTTTTTTACCGATTGATGAAAATGTTTCTTATTTGAATTCAAATTTCGCACAAAGTTTGTGAATTGTAATTTATTTTGTAACATATCTTTTTTTATTTATCAATAAAAGGGGATTGCGAAATAGAGCCAATTTTACATAACGGGGAACTTTTAAGGTGAAGGATATTCCATGAAGTTGAAGAGGTAAATCAATTTGGCAATATAGAGGGTATAGGCAGTCCTAAACAATAGTTTATTTCAAAATAATCAATCATTTGTATTATAAATAATTCATTTATTTTGTCACTTTCTTTATTGTAGTTGAAATCATTTCCACTCATGTGAGTCTTGTCAGGTAAATTTGTTCATTTCAGTCGCTTGGGTAGATTATAAAAAATATTCCTGATCTTATGTAAAAATCACTTTACACGAGTTCTTAATTTCACTGACGAATCCACTAATGAATCCGAAGGATTCATATATTGCTCCATTTGTAATGTTTGCGCAGTTCTATTGGTAGAAGCAATCCATCAGAAATTAAGTTTGAAATCAGAATTTTTGAAGTAAGTTCAACATTTATCTCAACCATTCAATAGTTGTACGAAAGTGCAGAAGGGGCACACAAATTATTTTTTTGATATTTTTTACTTTGAAATTTATTTATGTTTTTCAAACATTCTGCTCGGAAATTCCAACTTTGAACTCGGAATAATCTGAATCGTGAATGAGGGTAGGTTATATTAGATTGAGTTATGGGTTATAATAAAGGAAATGTCTGAATTTTGAGTTTGAGAGCGGGATTTCCAAATTACATTATAGTCGGTGAGGTAAATATTTTTCTCTTTCTGAACCACGAGAACCAAGTTTCAACTGTTGCTAGACGTCAGTGTGCTGAATGTGATTTGTATGAAAGAACATGGAAATGGAATCTCAAGTGGCAACCTTGCTTCATGTCAAAATTTTTGACGTTTGAAGTTGTGTAAACTAAAACTTTGACATATTGTTAATAATAATATTTGCATCTGATGGAGCCTCCGCAAGTAATTGTTATTTGAAGGAAATTACAATTAAAATGGACAGTGATGGGGTCCAGGAGGCCGATAACAATGTCTATAATAGCAAAGTTCTCATAATTGGGGCTGGAATGGCCGGTTTGTCGGCTGCCTATCATTTATCTAAAAATGGATTTAATGATTTCAAAGTTTTGGAAGCCAGGGGAAGAATTGGAGGAAGGATAGTTCAGATTCAGTTGGCCAACGAAAAAGTAGAGCTTGGAGCTAATTGGATTCACGGTGTTTTAGGTACATTCTTCTTGGAGTATTTTTTCCATTGAATTTTTCAAAATTTCTGTCAGTTTCAGTCTATCAAACAGTATCATATATTCGAAAACAAAAGCAGATTTAATCAACGAAAGATTTATTAGAAAAAGTGAGATTACAACTGATTTGAGAAACTTTGTTGAGTGTTATGTAATGTTCAGAATTATTGATAAGCTGTGTAGGTACAGCTTCTGATCATCTAAATCATCATTATCAATTGTCAATATGAATGAAAATAATCCTGTATATAAGGGATTAATAATTATTCGTTAGATTCTTGGATGTTGATACTGATTCAAATTTAAGTTAGTTCATCATAGTTAATCATAAAAATAATATATGCAGAGGACTGAGTAAGGCGACTTACGTAATCAGAATAATAGAAATATTAATAAAACAAAAAGCAGCGCTATTAATAAATCAATCTCCTTTACATTCAGATTTTTAAATAGAATATCTAGCAGAAATACAGCATCAAAAACTTGTCTAGACACAGTATTAACTACTCAGAAATTTGCTGTAGTTATAACATCTAGTAAAAGTGATGAAATTTGCTGATCAATATTCAAAGCTCCAGAACTTGTCTATTTTCAGCTGTTGCTCAAAATTTCGTAAATATTATGGAAAACAAATGAATAATTAAGTACAGAACAAAACAGATCTTGTTCAGGAACCTTAAAAAGGACTGGATACTAGGCTATATAATTTACTGCCACTTCATTTTTGCGAGTTTCAATGCAAAACATTCAAGGGGGATATGAAATACTTTTTGACAACAAATTATATTTATGAAGTCTATAATTTTAACAGTTTGAAGATCAATATAAACTCATTTATATTTTTCACAGGCAATCCTGTCTATGAACTAGCAATGCAGCACGGCCTGGTTGACATTATGGCCTACCAAAAGCCCCACAAACTAGTTGCTTCAACTGAGCAAGGCAAACAGGTTCCGTTTGCCACCCTTCATGAAATCTATGAAGCCTACTTATGCTTCCTGCAACGCTGCGAAGAGTATTTCATATCTCAATATTCTCCTCCAGATGGTATCGAAAGTGTCGGTGATCACATTAAATTAGAAATAAGTTTATACTTGGACAAAATAACAGACAAGCAAGAGAGACGTATTCGTGAGTTACTCTTTGATTGTTTACTGAAACGTGAAACCTGCATTTCTGGGTGTGACGATATGAGTGAGGTGGACTTGTTTGAGTTAGGGAGCTACACGGAACTCCAAGGAGGAAACATAGTGTTACCAGATGGATATAGTGCAATTTTAGAACCTTTAAGGAAGTCTATACCTGAGGAAAATATATTATTGAAACATCCTGTTAGGCATATCAAGTGGCAGGGTAAAAAGGTAAGTTACCTTTTCAACTGTATGTTTACACAGTTGTACAATATGTACTATATTTGTGTGGGACTATTAGAGCATTTAACGTGTTTATTGTTGCTCACACACACATTCTTAAGATAACAGCAGGATTATATTGTTGTTAAAAAGAGATTCTATTTCAAAGTGAGACAAAATTTGCATAAAAACTTATCATTTTTAGTACTTTTTGATGACAAAAACAATATTGTGTTTCACCACTTGTACTTTGATGGGAATTTCAATTCTCTATCCAATACTAGTTCATTTTTATATTTTGGAAAACTCAGTACTCACTTCAGTCCACTCAATAAATGTTCAAAAGGTTCACCATTCACTTTCTAGCGATAATTAAGGTTGTTTACAAATTTATTTCTAACAACATGAAATTATTCTACGGTAATTTCGTTAGGATCACCTCTTATTATATCCATGAGGTCTGGAATAGACTGTTATTGTTCAACATGTACTTTAGATTTTATGATGCTCCACAAAAAAGCTAGGGGGTTATATCAGGTGAGCTAGCAGGCCATTCTAAGGGACATTTGCATACCAACCAGTTCAATAATTTTCATTTAACTACTTTTGAATCAGGCTGTCATAATGGGGAAGTATTTTTCTTGCTGAAACTCAATTTCAGTTGAAAACTTATTTGAGTTTGTCAGCTATTCAAACCAGTAGATAGATAGGCACATGTGGTACCTTAGAATGACTTACTAGATCATCTGATAGACACCTTTAGATATTTTTGGGGGCATACATGACGTAAAGCAAACGATATACAACCATACCTCAGGAACATTCCATAATTCAAAAGATGAATTTGAAATTATTTAATCTTATGTGGGATAAAAATATTCAATAACATTATAAGGGATATATGATGACTTACAATATAAGGAAAAAGGAATTGATACATCAATTAAAATTACAAGAATAACAATAAAAATACATTTAGATTTCTTGTTTGTATTTAAACAGATATTGATTCGTCCCCAAATTTTGAAAGATATGATTTAACTAGTAGTTTTTTTTGTATTTAGTTCACTGAAATTCAAAGTTGAATGTTTGCGACTTTTTCTAATCAAATAAATGAAGCAACAAATTGGATTGAATATCTAAAAGAGCACGTGGTATATATAAACTTGATGTAGGTTCAAAATATGGTAATTTGAATTTTCATTTTATTTTATTCTGCAGTCTCCTCAAAGGACTCAGTGTTGATGAATTAGCTGTTCCCCAAATGGAATTTGAATATTGTAGATTCGAATATATCAAACAGAAATATATACATTTGAAATATTTTCAAGAAATGATATTCTAACCATGAATAATATTCTCAATATTGACATTATTGACTGAGGTAATCAGCTATAAGATTTATATTAATAGAGAAAGTAAACTATCAAACTTTTTATTTTTATAATTTTTTTTTGAAACTGTCAAGTTTCAAAGACTGACACATGATGACCCTGTGGATTTTTTACAGGGAAGACGACCAAAATATAACCCCGATGATGAAAGTGATTCAGACGATTCCGTCAGGACTATTATCGAGTCTCCGTCAAGTTCAAGTCACTCTAGTCGAGAATCAAGCTGTGAAAAAGATAGATGTAACGTTGAAGTAATCTGTGATAACGGAAAGAAGTTCCTAGGGGACCATGTTATTTGTACATTGCCGTTGGGAGTTCTGAAGCAAAGTGCAAATGACATGTTTCAACCGCCTCTACCTGATTACAAATTGGAAGCTATTGATAGGTGAGAATATCCTGACGAATGACTTGAGATTTTTTTATTACGAATATCTTCCATTATTTTCTAACCTTCACTTTCCTGCCGTGATTTGAAATTTCCAATATTTCAAATACTTTAAAAAGTTACTTTTTAAAGGACACAGGTTATACGACACTTTACTTTACACAGGTTATACGATACTTTACATACTTTACAAAATGTTGTCATATAGTTTCACAAGTTTCCTTATACAGTCTGATGTAATCGTAGCTAGTGAAGTGACAAGCTTTACACAATTAATTTGATTCATATGTTATTTAAGTATATCTTTCAGTTGATCAGATACGGAGAACATCTTATGATATTATTCTGGAAAATGTCCAATCATTGTTTCCAGTTCATCTGTAAACACAAGTATAATTCAGATATCATATGAACACCATCTTGTTGTCATATCATAGTTGAATATGCCAGATTTTTTTCTCCATTATAGTTTTGCAAAAATATTATGGTCTTGTGAAGATGTCATACTGTTTCTCAATAAACTATATTTATTTAAGAGTAGTTTGGTTAGAACTAAAGTGGAATTTGTATTTTGGAGAAGAATAAACCTTTTTTTACCAAAATGTTATGAAAAATCTGGTAGTATAATAATATTCGTAAGAGAAAGGTTTCAGCTTTCTACTTTTCTATCTTTACACAAGAAAATGTGGAAGTAGAAAGTCGTAACCTTTCTTTTCCGAAAGTTAATCTACCCTAAAATTCTTCAATAAACTCTTTTTAATCATCCATTTTCAGATTGCTTTTTGGAACCGTGGATAAGATTTTACTAGAATATGAAAGACCATTCCTTCATCCCAATATAAGCGAAGTTCTTCTGCTGTGGGAGACTGACAAAGAAAAGTATTCTGATATAACCAAATATTGGTATAGGAAGATATATTCGTTTTCTAAAATATCGGAAACTTTAATTTTAGGCTGGATTTCTGGAAAGGAAGCAGAATATATGGAAACCTTATCGAATGATGTGATTATTGATACTTGTACAACGATTTTGAGGAAGTTTTTAAATGATCCTTTTATACCAAAACCAAAAAAATGTGTCTGGTAAGTTATTTGAAATAGTCCATATTTTCTTTCAATTCTGTATTGAGGATAAAAATGAATAGCATGTCGATTGCCCGTACCAAAATTGATTTGATATTTGTGAGTGTATAATCATACATTCATATCAAGTGGTGTTTAAATCTGAATCCCTTTTTTTTCAAATTATTGTGTACTCTTAGATAATTTAATAGATGTTTGTGTATACTATTTTATGTTCATTGTTTATTTTTATAAACATGATAGTAATGCTTCAAGTTGAAAACAATTTGGTTAGGTTCAAAGTGAGTGGGTCTATTGCCAACATTATAAGAATAAAAATAGAAATGAAAATTTCTATGTTTTTTTACCACTTTTAATTGTGTAAGTTTGTAATTGTGTAAGTTTGAAAATGTCCATATAGGACGAAATTGCAGTAACATTAGTTACAATTAAAAGCGGTAAAAAAACATAGAGATTTTCATTTCTCTTTTCATTATGATCTCCCACCACATAGTAACGGCTACATCCATCAATTTATTATAAGAATAACTCGGTGAAAATGTTTAATGTGATATTTTTTTATAAATTTCGGACAGCTCAATAGTTTTGTATGATTTGTTATAAAATTTGTTTTATTTGGTGTCGCTGGTCTATTGATGACTAAAATTATGCAAAGAATATAGGACTTGCTGTGAAGCTTTTTAAGAGCAAATATTTTTTTTTAGTACAAGTTGGCATAGCCAACAATATACTCGGGGATCATACACGGCCATTGCTGTTGGTGCCTCACAATTAGATATAGAATATCTGGCACAACCAATTTATTTGGATGAGAAAGAAACCAAGGTATGTAAAAAAAGAGTAACTGGTATTTTACTGAAACATATTTATAATGTTAATTAAATAACTTTCTTTTAATCAAACAATTTATTTGAATAAAATCTCATTATAATGAATTTTGCATGATAAAAACAGACTTGAAAATATAATAATACATACTTGCGACAAAGTACACTCAAAAATACAATAAAAGTTATAGGTTTGACAAATGTCTTAATATGAAACGTTGAAGTTCTCCTTAGAGGATGACAGAGTTCCTTGTAGCGAAATTTCATATAATTACTTTTTCATGCACTATATTGTGTAGCAATCCTGTGAATGATATCTGATTCAATACCATAACGAATGTTTGAAGTACAAACTGGATAGAAAAAAGTGTTTTTTGTATAATTTAATGTTAATAATAATAATAATGTTTATTTTAGAAAATGCCACAATCATTTATATCAAAAATAATTACAGCATGTAATAAACTGACGTCACACACAAGTATATTTCAAAATTGATGTTTTAAAAAATCCTCAACACAATAGGGTTCTAGATCTACAAGTATCTTTTTAATGTTTTTTTTTACTTAGATTGCTACAAGCAGAATGTCTAACAAGTACTGGTAACTTGTAAAATTTCAATGCCATAGAATAGGAAGATTTTTCAGTAGGTCTCAATGTATGATATGGATAAATGAAGTCATGCCACCTAGTGTTATATTCGTGTTCTGTAGCATTTAGATTAAAAAGTTCTCTATTTTTGTACAAATACATAAAACATTCAAAAATATACAGAGCATATACAGTCATGATTTTATTTTTCTAAAAAACTGTTCGACAAGAGTCCTTATAATGTTTGTAATTGATTATTCTCATTACTCTTTTTTGTATAACAAATATTCTATTTGTTTTCTTGTTGGATCTCCAAACAATGATTCCATATCTCATGACAGATTCAAAATTTGCAAAGTAAAGAGATAAAGCTGCTTGCTTTTCTAGATGTTTACTGATTATTTTCAGTCCATAGGACACTTTTCCAAGCTTCGAAGAGACTTCCTTGTGACCGGTTCAGCCATTCATCAATGTAAACACCCAAAAACTTGGTG
This sequence comes from Leptinotarsa undecemlineata, assembly GCA_015342065.1. NCBI lineage: Eukaryota > Metazoa > Arthropoda > Insecta > Coleoptera > Chrysomelidae > Leptinotarsa > Leptinotarsa undecemlineata. The sequence goes on from WOGP01002258.1 coordinate 10,585, forward strand.
TCGTGCGATAACTGAAAGGAATTATTGAAAAATTATATATCATTTGGTTTTTCCTCTGCTGTTAGATGGTTTGCAAATAGGATCACTTCAGTTTTCAACTCGCTCAATACCAACTTATTTGTTTTCAACTAGTTTTTTGTTTTCTGAAAAATGTTACAACAGTTTACCATCATCTCCGGATATGTTTCTCCCTCTGCCAGAAGGCTTGTATCATCAGCATATATAGTTATAAATTGATTCTCTGCTAATTCAGATTTGCATAAATCATTCATAAATATAACGAACAACAGTGGGCCCGCTACACTTCCTTGCGGTATACCTATAGATGTTGTTAATATCAGATTTGAAGTTTTTTCAGTCTTTAGTGATACTGACTCTCTGTTGTCTGTTTGCTAAATATGAGTGAAACTATTTTAGAGCATTTTCTCTTATTATTATCATATAATGAAAGTAGTTGTTTAAAAAGTACTATATCTTTTGTGTATACGAAAGTTATTGTTTGGAGAGGGCTTTTTCTTCCAGTTTGTATCTGAGAGTAACTTCTATGCATCTTGAAATCAACTGCTCACTTCCTTCCTTTAGAAGTTTCCCACATTTTTTGTATAAAGATGGAGAAGCAGAAAGACACATTTTTGCCCCTCTCCTAAAAATATACCTCTTCCTTTATTTGTCATTGTTCACATTTGAAATTACTTGCACATGTTCTTAAATAACTAACTAAACATTTTTTTTTCTGAAATGACACTAACTTTACGTTTTTTTTTTTCGCCAGCCTGTGTTATTGTTTGCTGGCGAACACACACACAGCAATTTTTATTCCACGGTTCATGGGGCCTATCTCACGGGCAGGAAGGCTGCCCAAACTGTAATGTCTGCAGAAGCACCCAAAGAAATTGTCGTGGACTGCGAGGACGCAACGGATTTGAGTTCGTGGGTGCAAGGCATACGTTTGGAATGAGATCCATTCATTATGAAGAATTTTGAGTTTCCAAAGTAGAAAAATTTAAAGGCTGTTGATGTTGACTGCGAAGTGAGGGGTCAGCAATAGTTTTGATTTCAGAGGAGGATTTTGATTTCGAGTGGATTGAGTTTGTTCGGCAGCAACTCTGAGTCTCTGGTTTCCAAGAGAATATCAGATGATAATGTAGATTCAGTAAGGTTCCAATAGATGAAGATCAAGCTAAACAAACTTTCCTAATAGTTTGCAAGAATTATCTGTTAAAGTTCTTTTTTTTTTGTTACTGACTCCTAGGAATCATGGAAATTTGTACTATTGGTTTGGTTTTTTGGACAGAAAGATACATGGTTTATGAAATATAGGTATTACTTGTATCCATATACCTAAATTTAAATTGTATAGCTATATTGAGACGATCAATTGCCCAAATTTAAGGAGTTGACATTTTTACATATATTATTTGTCTAATAAGTCATAAAAGATATATGAAACTATTGAACTAATCTGTTTAAAATCTGTTTTTCCGTTAATCAGCTGTCACCCCCATACGAACGACAACTCTCGGAAGTTGAGAAACTTGTGCGAGTCAAGGACTAACAAGGTCTTACTTTTTATGATTCCTAACACGGTTGCAGAATCATCCCAGCTTCAACCAGATGAATTCTCTCGAGAAAAATATCTGGTCGAGGCGGGAATCGAACCCACGGCCTTCCGATCGTGAGTCGGGCACACTACCACCGCGGCCAATTCCAATATATCTTTCATCAAAAGATATATTGAAAAAGTTACTCAAATAAAAACGGTTTTCTAATCATTAAACACAACATATTGAAAACACAACACTAAAACTTTAGGTTTCAGTTTTGTGTTTTCAACACAGCAATAACCTATTGCGATCAGCAATGGGACACAGACAAGTCACATTGAAAAGTCCAAAATGTCGATACAAATTTGACATTTTATGTAAAAATGGCAGCTCCTTACTCTCCTTATATAGTTCAGAAGTAAAGTCTCCCACCTCTTAACTTGTAAATTATTAAGGTCAGTCGAAATTTACATGAAGAGGCATCATTTTAGTACTTTTTGATAATAAAGACATCACTCTTGTGAAAAATCATATTATGGCCAGTGCGGCTTTTACTGAATAATTGGCAATTTTGTGTTTCTATCGAGAATCTGCAGAGAAACGATAAATATGATTTTAATAAAAACCGTATTGAAAACTTACTTCAGTTTCACTTTAATGAAATGAATGAAAACACTTTTGTCTAATTACCACCAGTCAATTTTATTTATGAGACCGGTTTCGGGTTAAACCTCATTATCAAGTTAATGAAGTTATTTTTTGGAATTCATTACATTACGAAATTTTCCTAGGCGATTTCGTTGCAAGCACCTCTTTTTCTATTCATGAGTTCTGAAAAGAACTGGAGTTGTATATTTAGATGTCATATATCGCTTCTAAAACATATAGAGGCCATTCTGAGGTACCATGTCTGCCTACCTGCCGGTACCTGCCTGTTTGAATAATTGAGAGACCCAAGTGAGTTTTTGAATAATGTTTCTTTATAGCAAAATGAGGTGCTTCCCACATTACGAAAAGCTGGTTCGAAAGTGTCTAGATGACAATTATCCAAACTGCTAGATAGGCAAACATAGCCACTTGGGATGCCCCACTAGATCATCCGATTTGACGCTCTTTAAATTTTTTCTGAGGATTCGTGAAAGCTAAACATTTCACAACTATAGTCTATTCCATTCACTTTTAACAAAATTGATCCAGAAACATTTCATGATGTTTCACATGAAAGGTTAACATTTGTTGGGATAAGTGAGTAAGTTTTGAACCAGTTTTTTTTAACATCATGATATTTATTGTTTGTATACAGATCCTTGAAAGAATATCAAATTGCTGATTGATGAGAAATAACGTTGGATACATAATTGAAATACCTATGAAACGAGGTATTACAAGACCCTCTCTCTATTTAAAAAAGCTGGTAGTGCTTTTGTCCGTACTTGATGTCTCGTCTAGTTCTAAAATAATGGTAGGGGAACTTATCACTTCTGCACTGTATAATCAACTCAGAAAGATGCTCAGATTACTTTATGTAGTATACTTTTTTAGGTACATGATTGTTACCTTATTATGATTGATAACACAAAAAACAGACAAGATATTCTTGTGTTATTTCATGTATATTTATTTCTAGGGCACGACTCTGTATTGATTCTATTATTAGTTGGAGTATTCAAAAACCATATGTTTTGTAAAATTTCCGTGTAAGTCCAGATTACTTTCGATTGACTCAATTTCTCTGTTTCAATAATCAGATTAAAAACTCAATATGAAGCATGGAAATGCAAAGCTGTAATTGAATTTAGATTTTTTTTTGTATATTTACATCAATTCGTTTGACAATGCTAAAATTGCCGATGTTTTGGTCGAGGTCATTATATTATAAAGTCAGATATATGAATTGCTAAAAAAATGTTATCTTTCGGGTCAAATACAGTTTTCTCCAAAAGATCCCTAGAAAATGTGCGGGTTTTCTTTCTAATTTCGGTGGAATTGATGACTGTAAGCCATGGAGTATGTATTACGATATGACAAAAATAGTTCAAGTCTAATTCATTCAATTTATATTGGAACAGAAATTGCTCTCAAGCTGAATGATAATGAATGTTAGAATTGGCTGTCGCTACATTATACATACTTATTTTCGGGAATACTGATACACGTCAATTTTTATTTATATTGAAATTGAACTCAAAGTATCTTTATCATGTTGCCAAAGGTGCTTTGGAAAAAATTTTATTTGTATTTATCGTATTGGTAATTTACTTTATTTAAGTATACAGAGGAGAAATATAATTTTTTCTTCAGAAACGTATTATTCATCTCTATATGTAACTTTGAACACCTCCTCTTTATTTTTGTAAACACTCATCAACTATCAATAAACAATGTGGATTCAGGCAGTACATATGTTGGATTAATCACTGTTGCTAAACAGTATTTTGCAATTTAACCAGTATTTTCAAGAAGTTTCCAGTATTAATTTGTTTTCTTTTCCAAAAATAATGCCTTTGGACTGATAACTACAATAGCATTGTCCAAAAAACATTAGTACATTATTCATTTACATTTTTTCATGCTGAACAGTATGAAAATTCGACATCTTTTTCAATCTGCTATAGATCTCATCAGTGATACTCGGCTGGATCAAGTTTGAAGTGATCTGTCCTCAATAAGAACAATTCTAAGTGAGAACTGGTCATGACACATTCCTTGATCAAAACATAAAAATTCAATCCTCCCAAAAACTATTCTTATCACCAAATACAATTTCTTTCAAAACCAAACAAAATTATATTTTCAGCATGAGCATATTTCCCAAACACCAGAACTGCCATATACTATTCTCGACGCTTCACCAAACAAGTTAGTGACTTCGGGAGTTGAAGAAGACTAAAATTACTTCAACACATGCCATAATTTTGTAAATAAGCCTTCGGGCTGTACGCAGTCGAAAAAAATTGATTACTTGGCTGATGAAAACCTATTAACCTAATATTGAAACAGCAATTATTATTTTTTGAAGAAACAGCACTCTTCAGTTCTTTCACATATTTGTACACGAATAACCTGAGTTTTATTTTCAACTGACCCCAAACAGAAGTTACTTTATTTTCACAAGACCATTCAGTTTTACTTATTTTGTTATTCATATTTTTGTGCAGTATTTGACTTGAAAAAAATAAATTCATTCAAAACTTGGTCCGAAGTTTGCATTATCTCTTCTTGATATTTTTTCTAGCATCTGCACTGCCTTTATCCACCTCCTTGCAGGGAAAGTAGTTTTAGGTTGAAATAATTCTGCAAGAAACTACAAGCTGTTTACCCACCAGCATTAATTTTACTTTTATAAAATATATTTGTTACTATGTATTGTTAGTTTTCTACAACAAAGTGCTTGAGCTAGTCATTTTTAAATTGATAATGTTTTTAATTAAAAAAAGAAAAGTAGTGTTTTTTATTCAACCCAGTCCAGAAACCCTACACAAAAATATTCCATCGCAGTAATAGTTACCAATAAGTCAGCGCTTTTTTGACATTTCTTTGAATTTTCATAATTTTTGGGTAAATCAAATGAGATATTTTTTGCTTCTTGGAAGCCATCTGACTATTTCCATTTTTGCCCAACAGGCAGTTCATATATCAGCATTTGATTTCAAATTAACATAAATTCAATATTTCTAGTTGGTATAGAGATTAGAAACCGTTACAAAGTAACACTCAAGTCGGGAATATATGCAAATTATTTTAGTTTCAGCCTTTATAAGCTTGAATCAGTGGATGAGAATCATACTTTTGGTGAAGTCAAGATATCACATTCTGGTTGATAACTATTTTAAGTCTAAAATAAACCAGTCAGAAAACAAAACTAGAGAGCCTTGGAAGATAATAAATAAAGAACTAGGAAGAAGCACAAACAACTCGAAAAAAACAATAAGTCTTACACTTGATGATGGGTCTACAACTGACTCGGAGGAAGTAACTGAACTATTTGCTGAATATTTCTCAAATGCAGCTGAAAATTCCGTATCTAATCACTTCGGGCAAAACTTGTCTTTACCCTGCACTATTACTGAAAATATAACCGTTCCAATCCTATCCAGTTACGGAATATGAGATAACAAATGCCCTATCAGAAATGAAAAGCAAAAAAACGGCAGGCTTTGATGAACTATCAATTGTAACAATTATGAAAATAATACCTTTTATTATCGATTCTTTAACATACTCAATGAATCAATCTCTTATTCAAGGATACTTTCCAGAAGTTCTGAAAAAAACACTCGTTATACCTGTATATAAAAAAGAAAACCCCACAGAAAGGGACAGGCAAATATTTCTGCTTTGCTTGATATCAAAATTATTTGAAAAAGTTGTTGCACTTAAGGTTATGGATCATTTGGAATCAAATAGGCTGCTATGTATGTCTCAGCATGGTTTCAGGAAAAATAAATCTATAGAGACAGCTTCCTATCATCTTCTGAATTATATTCACACAGAGATTGATGAAAAAAATAATGTGATCTCACTATTTTTCGACTTATCAAAAGCGTTTGATAAGTATGTGCGGAATTTATCATCAAAAAACTGTCAATGCTCGGGTTTCCACCAAATATAATAAATTGGATATACGCCTGTATGGCAAACAGAGAAATGGTTGTACTCTGCAATGGGGCGACATGTGAGTCAAAGACGATAAAACTCGGGGTACCACAGGGCTCTGTTCTATGACCTCTACTGTTTCTTATCTATGTCAATGATCTTCCACAACATATAAAGGGAGGCTACGTCACAATGTTTGCTGATGATACAACGATAACTATAGCAGGCAATATTGCTGAGCAACTCATCAGCAAACTTGAACATATTATTGACCAGTTCAGTACCTGGTGACAAAGAAATAAGCTCATTTTAAATACTTCTAAATCGATCAGTGTTAAGTTTCAATTCAGAAGAAATATTTCAATTGG
>WOGP01002259.1:0-15246 GCA_015342065.1 Leptinotarsa undecemlineata
TTCAAAGTTAGTTACCATTCTACTAGCTATGGCTTAAATGAAACCATCACTAGAATGCTTAGGTTAGCAAATAAGAATAGCAGCTATATTGATTTGTTTGACTCATCCTTGTATTCTTTTAAAAATCAGGTTAAAAGTATTACCTACTATGAAGAAACTGCTGATTATTATTATTTCATATTTGTTTTTTTACTTTTTTGGTATTCTATATTATTATTCAATTGTTTATTTTTCAATCACACTATTTATTTATTTATTATGTATAATGACAGGTCCGTAAATAAATTAATAAATAATAATAAATAAATGAACTGATGCCAATTTGTTGGTAATTAAATTCAAAGCTGCAGACTTGATGTCTTAGATGCAAGAAAAGAACAAATTGTAAAAGTTTTCAAACTCACTTCCGAACATAGCTAGGACTTTTACTCTTAGCCAGTTTGGCAAGAATATTCCTCTTCCTGTTTATCAATTGAGTTATCCTATTCAGTTTATGTTTCTTCAACTCTTCGTAACTACACCTGCCATTCCTGAATATTTTCGCAACAATCTTCGACCAGTCCTGCAAAAAAAAAGCAATAAAATTCGAACCACGATTTCCATCCATAACCTTACGTCTTCGTCAGAATCGCTATCTGTTGTTATTGATCCTTCAGTTTGGGAATCCCAGCCATCAATTTCTCTCTGGATTAAAGAATCGAAAAAAGCCATCATTTTCACATCTTCATTCGTCGACTGGTCGCTATAGTCGTGATTGATACGCTGGAATAAATGTTGGAAGAAATCTGTGATTCGTTATTTATCTCACTTTTGTTTCAGATTGATTAGTTAGTAGTTGCGAAAGCTACTGGCAACATGTCAAAGCTTAAACAAATATTATGTTTTCATAACAATAGTAAGAGTCTAAATTTCTGTTGTTTCTCATTCGCAAGATACTTACGTCACTGTTCCCAATCAAACTCATGTAGTCTTCGTGGCTAAAGATGGCCCTACCTGACTCAGAATCATCTTCTTTCAAAATCGATCCTTCCCAATTGCCTATAGGTATTGTACTCCAGAGCTATAGACAAATAGTTATAATCATTGGAAGTATAACATCGAACCAAACAGTGGAAAAATCACGAAGGCCAAAATGGCACAATTTCTCAAGATATTCAATATTTTAATGTAGAAAAAGTGCAGTGAAAGCCATAAACATATTCTTAGAAATACAATGTGTAAATGTATCCTAACTTTAACTTACAACGGGAAAAAAATTCTGACAAACAGCAAGTTGCAAATCTGTTTGAAGTTTATTTTTCAACGTCAGTGGAAAGAAAAATAAAGTCTCTCAACTTGCCTCAAAATAACTGTACCAAAAATGAGATAAGCTCTCCACAAAGCATGTTCTTCAAACCTATTAGCGATTGTGATATCAAGCACATTATCCTGGGTCTAAAACAGAAATACTCTGCAGGGATAGATGAGATTCCAGCTTTCCTATTGAAAGACTGTGTCGAAGAAATTGCCACACAAGAAATGGCCACACAAGGTTGCTTTTCAAAGAAATTAAAAATCACAAAAACTATCCCAGTATTTAAAAAAGGAAACACACATTGTATAGAAAACTATAGAATGATATGTATACTCAAAAGTTAAAGAAACAACTGTGTACAATCAACTGATAAATTACCTAGATCATAGAAAAATATTATTATTATTATTATTATTAACCCCTTGTCAGCGCGATTTCCGACCCAACTACTCCATAGAGACCGCATCAACAGATATGACTCAGTATATCTATGAAAGTATCGATAAAAATAAATATGTAGTAGACTTTTCTTTGACCTCACCCGCGCCTTTGACACAATTAAACCATACTTCCTGAAGATACAATTAGAAGCAATGGACATTCATTTTTTCATACATGACCGGTAGAATCCTAAAAGTTGAGGTCAATAAAGAACTTTCAGAGGAAAAAATATTCCCCTTGGGACTCCTCAAGGTGGAGTATTGGGTCCTCTGCTGTTTTTATTGTATATCAATGACCTACCTCTTCACATCAACAAAGGACAGGTCTTCATTTATGCGGATGATTCAGCAATTATATAAAGTGCTAACCATACATTTAACTTGATGAATTATATACAACTATTAGTGAAGAATTTCACTCAATGGTGTGAGAGAAATCACCTCATTAATAATATGGAAAAAACGGTCCTTATCCAATTCAGTAGTTCTAAAAAACACTTAACAACATGAAGTTCAACTTAGGCCACACTGATGTCTTAGCATCAGAAAGCATGAAATTCTTTGGTATGGAGCTGGATTAGAATATAACCTTCAACAACCAAATTGATAACATGCAAAAAACTGAATAAAATGTATTATGCTTTTACTAGTCTCAAATTGAATTCTCACAGAAACCACTTGTGTAACTGATAGGTTCACAAGAGTGGCCAATTCACTTGCGATTTCTTCGACACAGTCTTTCAGTAGTAAAGCTGGAATCTCATCGATCCCTGCAGAGTATTTCTTTTTTAGACCCAGGATAATGTGCTTGATATCGCAATTGCTAATAGATTTGAAGAACATGCTTATCTCATTTTTGGTACAGTTATTTTGAGACAAGTTGAGAGCGTTTATTTTTCTGAGGTTGAAAATAGATATATATTTATTTCAACAGAGTATTTTATAATCATTCACAGGAGTGGCAGAATATTTTTGTCTGAGAAATACGTCAAAAGGAAAATTGTAAAAATATCAAATATGTGTACATATAAATCTAAAAATGAAGCATTCAAAATGAATAGCTTCAAGTTTCAAACACGATTACAAACATAATTAAAGGTGCGTCATATTGCGCATGATTACTGAAAGTAGAGATAATTTCTATAAATGCATAGCGCAATTTTGAATAAAATTTGGTTCATAAATTTCTACAGGCCAGAAAATATTCATCAGTATTGTAGGGCTCTGGATTACACAAGAGTTTTCTTACAGATTTCAGAAATCGGTTAGGAACGACAATATCTTTAATGTTTTTCGAAAGATTATTATGAAATTTCATTCCAGCATAGGTAGTGATACGTTCATATAGGGAAAAATAAACTACAAACAGATTTGCAACTTCCTGTTTGTCGAAATTTTGTTCCCGTTATAAGTTAAAGTTAGGTTTTCCTTTTCGTTCTTATTGGTACCTTCTTTCAACTTTTCCAGATTCCACAAGGTCTTTGATTTGTTATCAGAACTGTTTATTAGGTTAGAATGATATATTTTTTTTTTCAGAAGATATTTTTATATTGAGTTCCCTTTTCATTTGCTTGTACTTTCATTCAGACAGCAGTCACTGGCTCTTTTTCTCAGCCAATTCATATCTTTTAAGTATTCAAGTTCTCTATGCAATTCTCGAGAAAATGGAATTTTTCCTATTGATGTATTTTTTCCTAATTTAATTTCTTGCATTGAGAAAGCTATCTCAAAACACCAGTTAAAGTGACATAAAAAGTTATCTAATACGATTTCAACAGTACCATCTTGTAATATCTTTGTTTTATAATATAAAGTTTAGAATTCATGCATTTGCTCATTTGCATTACACAAATATTTAATTTTTCTTCATGAGCAATGAACCTCTAGAGTCTAGACATTGTGGATGTATCAGAAGCCAAGTAACAATCATCACATCTAACGTTTAAATGAGTTGATATAGTTTGAACAGATTTTCAAAAGTTGATCTGTCGGCGTCATCTCAAATTTAAGATGAAGAAAAGCATGCATTTTGACATCAACAATATAATAATGATAGAATTTATTCATCAGTCAAAGATTATAAAGGTAAGGCATCAAACATACACACATATATAAAACTTATCACACTAGTCAATTGAAAAATCACAGAAATGAAAATTTAATTATACATTGAAGGGGTTATATTTTTAGGAGTGATTAATTTTTGGAAAAGAAAGTTTTTGGCTTTCTACAACTCCATCTTGATACAAAAAAATGTGGGAATCTTCTGAAGAAAGGAAGTAATCAATTTGAAAATAAGTAATTCTATACATGGTGGTAGATCATGCAAAGAAGCAACTTTCAGAAACAAACTGGAAGAAAGCCCTCCTGAAACAGCTACTTTCTACTTTCCAGTTTGTTTCTGAAAGTTGCTTATTTGCATGATCTACACATCCATGTATTTTCACATTGATTACTTCCTTCCTTTCTTTGGAAGATTCGCTCATTCTTTTTTTGTATCAAGATGGAGTAGTAGAAAGCCAAAAACTTTCTTTCCTAAAAATTAATCATACAGTTTCTCAACTTTATTCCCTTAATATTTACAAAACAAATCTACCCACAGTAGGGGGTGAGAGTGAGTCTGGCAGATATATTCATGGCTTGTAATTCTGTAATAAGTAGCTTGCAAGCATAAGGCATGGTTATGGTCGATACTTGTCCGGAGCTTTTACAACTGTTGCACCATCCGCAATATCCTAATCTACCACACTTGTTGCAAACATCTACCTGACATTGATCACTGGACACCATCAATCTTTCAATAAGCATATTACTGGAAAAAATACCATACACATTATTCAAGAATAACATTTAGTGTCACTATTTTTAGGGTTCGAAGGCTGTGAATTTTTGGAATTTCTACCTGACGTTTCGCTGGCGCGATTGGCTAGCTTCTAGAGGTTTATACATTTTGAGTTAATATCTCCGATGAGTTATTGGTGGGCCAGCAAAACGTCAGGAAGAAATTCCAAAAATCCACGGCAGTAACATTTATCATGCAAATTGAAGTCGAAAGTTTTGAGAGCAAAACTAAAATAAAAACAATTTGAAACATTTGACTCTAATCAAATTTTTTTTTTAATTTTTGAAGAAAAATATTAGATATGCAAATTTTTGAGTTCATATCCACATAATTGATTATAAGACTATTTAGAGTTCGATTAAAAAAAAAAAAACAAAATGTAATTTTCATTAAAAGATTTTCAATCTCTTCTCGTATCTGTTGAGTACATACAAAAAATTCAACTGTTCTTCAAATATTTGAACAGGTATTTTTATGCAGTTATTCACGTTTAAAAATATGTAACAATCGGAATATTTTGGAAAAAAACTGAGGTTTCCAGTTAAAAAAATCTTTAAGTTTTCATATAACTTCTCAAATTGTAACAATTCCTTAATTTTTTTTGCAATATATTATTCATTTTTGCATCCAAATGACAGATTCTTTTTCATTCCTTGATATTTATATTTTCCGAGTTGAACATATATTATGTGGAAAAGGGAACGAATCGAGTAGTCACTCCGTGTAATAAGATAAGATAATAATAAGATAAGACATTTCGTTATGGAAAATTTGCCAGATTTGACTTGAAATATTACTTACAGTCGGAGCCATTCATTAACAAGTAGTTTCAAAAATTGGATGTTTTTGTTGAAAAAAAAGTAATTATAAATCTAGCTGTCAATTCTGTTTTAGACAGTATTTGAAATTAACAAAATTAGCTATAGAGAAAAAATGGCATCGAATGAATACCATTCAATCATAAATTGACTTAGTCTTCAATTTTTATCAAAATTTCAGGTAGTATCTAAGAAAAAAAAATGGAGATTACCTGGCACCATAACCGATGAGACAATCTCTCTCCATTTCTCCCAATCGCAGACCACCATCTCGACTTCTTCCTTCAGTTGGTTGTCTGGTCAAAACAGCTCTAGGGCCGCGTGCCCTGAAAGTTCAAATCGTTGAAACACTTTTCTTGTTGTAAAACGCAACTGTATATTTATTTTTACTAGCAATCAAAATTTGTATGTATATATTATGTTAATTCTAGCATCAATCCTTCTACCTTTGTAATATCGTCACACTTTTATTTCCTCAGTAAATGTGACAACTTGTTTATTTCGAACAGATCACCCTACATACATTGCACGCCAAAGAGTTTGGGGGAGGGAAAATTTTTGTATCATTCATGTCCGCAGGTTTGGAATATAAGTTGTCATTGCCATTTTTAAAACAGGTGAGATGAATGACATGAAAAACTTTGGACCCATCACCTTGCTGTGTAACTTTGCGAAGGGCTCTGATATATGTATTTATAATAGAATATCTCCCAAAATACAATATATAATAATTCCTGAACAACATGGCTTCATCACAAAAAATCTACTACAACTAATCCAATGACATTACACAAATGATAACTTGTGCTTCAGAAAATAGCTTCAGGTAGACACAAACAGAGGACACTAATATGATGAGTACAGTGCTACCAGTGGCGCTACATAGAGGGCGCCACTATTCTCCCTGTTCATCAACGATATAGGATTAAATATAGATAGAGATGATGCTCTGAAGGTTTTTCGTGTCATAGTCATTTAATGACAATGAGATACTACAAAATGCTTTGAATAAATTAGCTCTTTGGTGTTCTTCAAACAATTTTCCACTCAAGTCAAGTAACTCCTTGTGTAGCGAAGATACCACTATTGACCACAAGTATTCGATAAATGATTATTTGCTGGTAAAAACAGACAGCTGCAAAGACTTGGGAGTAAACACATTCAACACATTCATACTTTACATAGAAAAAGATGTAACTACTGCGAAAAGAATGTTAGGGCTCATATTTAGAAACTGTTTAGATTTCAAAATCATGGAAAATTTCATTACACTCTTCAATTAATTTATTAGATCCTGTCTAGAATATAGCTGTCTTATCTGGTCTCCTATTTATACTAAAGACATTCAATCGCTTGAATCATTGGTTCACGAAATATGTGACCTACAAACTCGATAATGTCTACCCCAGACAAGAAATAGGTAACAAAATATTGTTGAAGCGTTTTCATTTTGTACCTCTTGAAGGCAGAAGAACTTATTATTCTTGCGTATTCATATACAAACTGGTAAGCAACCTTGTCAATTCACCAAAACTACTGTCTCAACTAGAGTTTCATGTGAAGGTATTATTGTTACGATATATGTATATTTCCTATTCAACACTTTTATCCCAAAACTGTATATTAGGTTTGCAAATCATCAAATACTTACTTGAATTTTTTTTTTCTTTATTACTTGAATGTATTAACTATTACAATGTAATTGGGTCTACTGCCTGTTTGGACAATAAAACTTTTTTTATGTCATTCAAACCTATTAAGTAATTAGAAAAAGTATTTTTTTTTCAAGAGAATAATGTCTAGTTATCCAAAAAGGTACTGATGAGTTGAAGAGAGCTTTAAACTTCTCGAGGTTCACCTTCTTTTTAAAAAGCGGGGAGATAGCCGACAACCTGTCCTTTTTCTGCTCGAAATGTAAAACTTTTTTTCATTTTGCTGTGACCTTGATGATATCATACTATTTTACGCAACATCAATTATTTCAATGTATGATATTACCTGGCATGGATTTTATCCTGTACCATATGCTTGAGCTTCTGGTAGTAAACAGGTCCCGAATAAATGTATGCTTCAAGCGGATCTCCAGTTATCCCAGAGTAATACACATCTTTGCCTAAATAATTGAAACCATGATTTGCCAACTCCTCGCTGACATCACTTACTTTCGAACCACCGAAGGCAGTTCCGTAATGAAATTTGCCTGAAAACATTAATTCAGCTCAAAATCAACCTGAAAAAACAAAAATCGAATAATCAAAGAACTTTTCCGTACCTTCGAGCAATCCTGATTTTCCTGATAAAAGTTCTATCAACTTTCCTACTGTCATCCTAGAAGGATATCCATGAGGGTTCATTATAATATCGGGACATATGCCTTGTTCATTAAACGGCATATCTTCTTGTTCCACAACTAATCCTGAAGTATTAAAATATTAAATCATTAAAATTGAGTTGTGGTAGTTATTTTAATAACGCCAAAATGAATATGAAAATCAAACTGAATAAGTGAACCTATTGACCCATTTTTCTGAATTGTAGGGAATAATTTTGACATACCTACAACACCCTTCTGGCCGTGACGAGAACTGAATTTGTCTCCAATTTCAGGACATCTTGTTTGTCGAAGTAGCACTTTCACCAAATGAGTAGAATCATTATCAATAGTGGTGACCAAAACTTTGTCTACGTAGCTTGGTTCATCTGTTCTATAAGTAGTTGGCATGTCTTTATATTCAGTTGATGTGGTATTAGTGCTTCCTGGTACAGCTGATAGTATCGGAGTAGATTTGTTTACCAATACCTTAAAATAAAATACATTTTTATATGTTTGTTTTAAGGACAATATAAAGTTGTACAGGAAACCGTCAACACACTAAAATAAAGATACTAAGAGTCAATTATAAAAATTAAATGAGGTGATAATAAAATAAGTAGACTTAAGAATCAATAAAACATTCTGCTAGTGTATAAAAACAACTTTCTAATAGATATGCTTTTTCTGTTTTTTAAAATTATACAGTTGCTTTAAAACCTTCAGATATTCAGGAAGGTTATTGTAATTTTTTGGACCAATGTATGTTGGCCCAGAATGAGTCACTTTCAATTTCGCAATTGGCACATGGGACCGGTTTTTAATTCTCGTATTGTGGTGATGAATACTATTAGTTAATGTGAAATTCGACATTTTGTGCAGAATTTCACTATCCCCAGAAACAAACACCGTACCTAATTCTAGAGTCTACATGAGCATTGTAGATACTAAATAACTGAGCTTTAATCAATACTGACGTTAAATTAATAAAACGAAACTTCAGGGAACTGAGTTCAGATGTCAGACACAAACTTGAAGAAAAAGCCTTCTCGAAACAACTACTTTAATGTAAACATTGTTTCACACGAAAGAAAAAACACTTTCGAAACATCTGCTTTAATATGAACATTGAATTATACAGAAACACTTTTCTCTACTTGTATTCCAAACATTCGTTATGAAATTGAATCAGATATCACTCACAGGATTCCTCCAAAATAAAATTATACAAAAGAGGTGAAATTTCACTTACACGGAACATTGCTATATGTGTAGCAATCCTGTGACATCTGAATCAATTCCATAACGAAGATTTCAAGTACAAACTGAATAGGAGAAAGTAATTTATTGCTTCCTTCCTTTCTTTGGAAGATTCCCACATTTTTTTTTAATAAAAATTTTAAAGTAGAATGCCAAAACCTTTCCCAAAAATACACACCCCTTTCAATTTAAACAAGATTATTTCTCTTATAGAAAACAATCATACTAGGTGATTCGAAAAGTACTGTGACTGGCACATAGATGGAGTTAGTATTGATTTTTAAATAATGTGCCAAAGCTCATTGACATTTGAATCTTTAACCATCGAGATATTAAATTATTCAATATTTTTGAAGCAAAGGAGAAAATGCTATTCAAAAATCAGATGCTTGAAAAGTCCTATAAGGGACCCACTCAATCAAGAGCAATTATATTTCATCTTTTTCCAAATTAAAACAGAGTTGCATAGCCACAAGTGATGATGCATGCTCCAGATGTAAAAACGGGCTGTTACACAAGGAAACATGAAAAACATTCACAATCATTTGTGGGAAAATACATGAAGTTGATGAAATCACGAATATTTCAATAGAATACAAATCACGAATATTTCAATAGAATACGTCAAGTTGCCCACAATAGGCAAAAAACATTTGTCCTAATAATTTAGAAAGAAATATGGAGGTAATCAAGATACACAAAAATCATTTTTCAATTGAATGTAGCAATATATGAAACTATTTCATTTGGGATTTTCCTTTTTATTTATCTCAAATTTTTTCAGTGGTATTTTTATTGACATTGATCCTATCGCCAGATGTCTCGTACATTTTTTGCTGATGGGTCTTATCTTCTGACCTTTGCGAGCGTTCTACAGATTTTTTGTTACTAATGTTTTTATTCACCACTAAACTAATGTTTTCAGTCAATAGAAATTTATTTTCTTATAATATTGCATATTTTATGATTTACTTCAAAATAATTATTTCTTCCGTATCTCTGACAACAGGCAGAAGTATCAAGTTATGCCTTTACATTTGTGATCAGTAGCCAAAAATGTGATTAAAAATTTTTCAAACACAAGTGCGAGTCTGAAAAGCGATGTTTTACCGATATATGGCTTCGATGAAAAAGTGATAATTAATGTGAAGTGTATTTCAAATGAAAAAGTTGTTTTATAAGAAAGACACAAAAATATTAGATGTGACTGTATCATTTTGATATCGAAAATGTTTGACCATATATGAAGTACTGTGGACTTTTCAAATGACTTTACCTGTCCTTTCTGAACCAACTCTCCTGGGGCTACAATTCCATCTTTATCAAGACAAGCATGCTTCCATATAGGCTGGTTGGTGGCTGCATCTAACATTGGGCCCTGGATTCTGTCATAAGTTTGATTTGGATATTTTTTTAAAATAGTCTTGACCGTTCTGTAAACTGAACACCGACCAAAACCCCTATCTATAGAGGCTTTGTTGACGATCAGGGCATCTTCTATGTCGTATCCACTGTAGCTCATAACAGCAACTATTGCATTTTGACCAGCGGGAAGTTTATCATAGTTTGTCAGTTCGATTGTCTTTGTTTTCACCATGGGTGCTTGAGGATAAACAATATTGTACATTACTGTGTCCATTCTGTTCTGTTGGTTGTATCCAATAGTACCTGTAGAGAAAATGTGTAATATATGTAATAAATTTCTTCTTGTCTTTTTGTATAAAACTGTAATCACAAAACACTAAACTGAATTAAAAATTTCCAAACCAAAATACTGTTTCTAATTTAGTAGAATTTTGGTAGAGAGATAGATTAATAGTCAGATAAAATTTCATTGTTCCTTGAATGTATGATGGAATTTTATAATTCAAGAAGTCAAAATCACATCAATCAAATCAACAAAATAGTTTGACATTAGACGCATGTTGAAACAAAGTAACGAACATTCACTATGTTGTTTACTTTAAATTTTTCTTCCAGAAAGTCTTTTGTGTAGTATTAGCTTTTTTGAGTTGACTTCGTTTTGAAAAAATAGTGTAATATTCAATTACTTTTCCAGTTTATATATTTTGTTGTAAAATTTGATCCCTAAATAATACCTATATAAGTTCTTGATTGATTTTACCTTTACACAGCGTGTATGATAGTGAATATCTAATTGAATGTCCAATCATTTTCTTTCTGTCAATCCGAAGTATATTGAATTTATTTTTCATAAAAAAAACAAAATGTCACATCTCAATATAAAGAGTGAGTAAACAAAACAATCAAATACAAAACATTGGTGTTTATATTTATGATAAATTGAAATAGGATATACATATTGATACACTCATTAAAAATATATCAGGCATAAATTGAAATGCTGCGATTATGTCCTGAATTGAAAAAAAAAAAGTAAAAAAAAGGAAAGCCAATAGCCAAGAGAACCTATAGAGAGAGAGAGGTAAAATATAAATTATAATTCAATACCACTCCACAAGAGACATAAACAACAGTTGTTTTGTTATTTATTTATATAGAGGGAGATAGGTTAGGAGCACAAAATGTCAAATGTTACAGAATGTCTCGGAACTCGGAACATAAGTAAACAGAACAGCACGCCTCAGAAATATGTCATCTTTGTTTGTCTCATTTAGGTAACAGATTCATTGTCCTTTATTAGCTATAAGCGATGTTGCCAAATGGTGAAATAGAAACGAATCCCTTAAAATGTTGAATGCATTATTTTATTTCCCTTTTTTTTAAGTATTTAAATATTTTTTTAAAAGAATAAGATTGAAATGATAAGTTAAAAATGAGTTGTTTTAGAGCTCTTTTATGAAAACTACTTGATTTTCGTCAGGAGGAACATTCCCCATTCAAGTATTCATTAAATATATGGGGATTGAACTTTAAAATTACTTAGAGTTCAATTATATCAGTGTTAAGTGTTGTTTCACTATTCATGCTTCGAAGAAAACTTTTCTTAACAAGTGTAATGTAAGAGAATCAGAGAACTGGCTAATCCAATAACTATTGAAGGTTATCCGGATATACATCCAGTAGAGTCCAATGACTAATGGTCCATCCAGTGGGGTCCAATGACTAATGAATCATAAGTCATTGGACCCCCACTGGATGTATATCCGGATAACCTTCAATGGTTATTGGATTGGCCACGTCAAATATCATTCCTCTCAGTCTTATGTGGATGTGATGAAACGGATGCTCTTACATTGAGATGATTTGGAACCCAAGTTCCAAAATACACAAAATGGAGAAGGTCATATCACCAAGCGTAATGTTAGGTTTGTTATATGTACGTGTATGAGTGATATTATTCTCTCTGAATAATATCACTCATTTATATGTTTTTATATTTTATTTATATAATGTAAATATTAAGAAAACTCACCCATTGCCTGTTTTCCCATAGCGCACTGATAGGTATTTCTCGGTGACTGATTGTGATGCGGGTATGGTATCAACCCAGCACATACTCCCAATAATGTGAATGTGGCTACCTCCAAATGAGTTATTTCAGGAGTGACATCCTTTTCATAACAAGCTATGTAACTATCATTCTCTTCGTTTACATCCAAAAACTCAATCAAACCTAAAAATAAATTTGGTTCAAATAAAACTATCTTCAAAAAACTTGAAAATGCTTACCTTCCTGCAAAAAATCTTCGAAAGCTCGCATACCTTTCTCCAATTCGGAAATATGGGTTTCAGTTACCAAGGGAATTCCATCTTCTACAATAATGTACGGTCTACATAATCTTCCTCCATCAGAATTGATATACACAGTTCTATGTAAATCGCTCGGATAGATTGAAACATAACTTGAAATGTGTCCCTTTCTTCGGGCCAACCTAAACATTCGAATGAGATATTTGTATTTTGTCGTTATTCCCAATATATTACCTGTAATTAAAAAAGTCACAATAAGAATTTAAATTTGATATTTTCTACTTGCAATTTTCACTTATATTCTATCACATGATTATTTTGCCATATGATTCTAATTAGAGTTGGACAAAATTGCAATTCAACGTATGTTTAATAAATTGATTTGTAAATTTACGAACGATCTAAAAGGACAAAGTGAACTGAAACCTAATATAATAAATTGAAGGTATCTTCATATACAAGAGATCGTTAAATTGGCCCTCATTTCGGCCAAAAAATATAAAACTAGAAATATAATTTGTTTCTGAAGTTATATTTTCAATTTGATAATGATGACAATAACTCTAACTGTATGAAATTCAAACGGGCCAAAGACTCTAATAATAATAATAATGTTTATTTTAGAAAATGACACAACTATATGTATAAAAAATAATTACAACATGTAATAAAATGACGTCACACACAATTATATTTCAAAACTGATGTTTTAAAAATCCTCAACACAATAGGGTTCTAGACCTACAAAAATCTTTTTAATTTTTTTTTAATTGATTGTGCTAGCAGAATGTCCAACAAGTAGGTACTGGTAACTTGTAAAATTTCATTGCCATATAATAAGGAGATTTTTCAGTTAGTCTCAATGTATGATATGGATAAATAAATTCGTGTTCTGTAGCATTTAGATTAAAAAGTTCTCTATTTCTAAACAAATACATCAAACATTCGAAAATATACAGAGCATATACAGTCATGATGATATTATTCTTAAAAACTATCCGACAAGAGTTCTTATGTTTGTAATTGATTATTCTCATTACTCTTTTTTATATAACAAATATTCTATTTGTATTCTTGTTGGATTCCCAAAAAATTATTCCTTATCTCATGACAGATTCAAAATCTGCAAAGAGATGAAGCTGCTTGCTTTTCTAGATGTTTACTGATTATTCTCAGTCCATAGGACACTTTTCCAAGCTTCGAAGGGATTTTCTCTATATGTTGTGGCCACCTCAGTCATTCATCAATGCAAACACCCAAAAACTTTGTGTCATGCGATAACTGAAAGGAATTATTGAAAAATATTATATCATGTGGTTTTTCCTCTGCTGTTAGATAGTTTGCAAATAGCATCACTTCAGCAATACTGTCGAAATATGATCAGTAGTATTAGTTTCTATAACTATTGGCAAAATGTTCTCAAGTATATCAGATTTTCATTTCATATATATGTGGTCAATAGAAGTTTTAATGTTGCCCTGAACCCTGGTTATATTATTGATTGTTAAGTTGTAGCCAAACTCATTTAGCATATTTACGTATTCAGAAATAGTATCGTATTCTTTCAATAAATTAAGATTCATGTCTCCTGAGAAGATATTGTAGTTTACAGTATGGCTCTCATTTTTCCCCAGGTAACTTTGCAAACAATTTATAAAATATTTGAATCAGTCGATGGTGATCTGTACATTGCTGTGACATCTATATACATTTATTGAACAAATTTTATTTTGATATTCAGCTCTTTAATATTATTGATTGTTGCAACAGAGTGCTCATATGACAAATGAGACTTTAGGTACACGCCAACACCATCATTTTGATTGAAATTACCTTCATTGTATATTAGGTTATACCCATCGATGTTGAATGAGTTTGTATCAACATTCGGCCAAGTTTCTGATATAACTATATAATCTACATTTTTATCCAAATCATTGAGAAATATTTTGAACTCATCAAGTTTGCCATTTATTGAAAGTATATTTTGATTCAACAATTTGAAATTTTGATTACTTTCATTTATCTTAAACAAGTCACTCCACTCTTTTACAGTAGACTGTGTGAGAGTTTCTATATTACTGTGATCAAAATGGCGTATATATGGATCCATTTTCCATTCACTAACCTTGGTATAACATAATAATTACTTGAATTGAAGGGGTTATATTTTTAGGAGTGAATAATTTCTGGGAAAGAAAAGTTTTTGGATTTCTACTACTCCATCTTGATACAAAAAAAGGATAAGGGAATCTTCCCTTATCCTTTTTTTTGTATCAAGATGGAGTAGTAGAAAGTCAAAAACTTTCTTTCCCAAATAATAATTACCTACTTACACACCTACATTTGAACCTTGTTTTAAAATGATGAAGATTAGAGTAGAATACAAGAAATATTTTTCATGGAGGAAACGCAATAGGAAAAATTAAAAGTTATTATTATATATCTTTAGATGTGAGCCTACCTCTGGTCGTTTCTTTGGATAGTAGCACAGAGGTTTTTTTATATATGTTTTTATTTAACCTGTTTTTGGAGTGTGATATTTTTCTCCAGTGTCTTTTACTGTTTTGAGCTGTTTGGTGTTTGTTTGTGGTTCGTTGGTTGTT
>WOGP01002260.1:0-17088 GCA_015342065.1 Leptinotarsa undecemlineata
TCCACCCTGTACCAATTGGAATCAACATGTGATACATTTTTGGAATCAGCTCAGCTAGAGTAATCCGAAAATTGAGACAAAATGGGGATGTTCCATTAAAAAAAATGACCGTGACGTCATTACTCGAACGTAATTCACCCTGTATATTAGATTATTATTTTGGAATTCGATAAATTAACATCAAAAATCGACGTGTTTCAGGATTATTTCTTAAAATGACCTGTTTAGCTAAAAATGAATTTGTTTCATACTTTACGGACACAGTGTTTATTAAAATATAATATTAGTTAAAATGAAAGTACCAAGAATCTGATTAGCAAATATATCACGTTCAAATGGAACGGGAAACAAGTCACAGATGGCTTCTCATTAAACATAAATGCCGAATCGAAGTTAAATAAAATTTTCACCTTCCACTTTGCTGAAATCTTGAATCTGTGCTTAGAAACACTGACTGACTACTTTGCCAGAATTTCAGTTGAAAGGAAGAAAAACTCTTTTTCATACTGATTTATCACAGCAGGGGTGTCTACCTAATTGAGTGCAAATAGATTGCGTACACAATCTACTCTGGATTCCTATACCTAACTGTGCTAGATTCTGTACTCAATGATTTATCTTCAATTTTGTCATATTGTGAAAGGTGGTAGGTTATAAACCCAGAAAAACAGTATAAAAAATGTAAATTGGCCTTCTGCAATACTCTACAACATTGTAGGACAATGATGAGAAACTTTTTTCGGGAGAAAACTTTCTCTTCAACTATGTATGCTATATGAAGATCAGTTTTTGATAATTTTTTTTCAAAAATCTACAGTTTTTCTGGTCACAACGTCCAAGCGATTTTGTCTTTAAACGATAACTCTAAGAAATCAATCTCTTTTCGTTGTGTACTCTTAAAGAAGATTTTCACACGATTATTGATGAATGTGAAGTTTAATAATATCAATCGTAAGTAATCAAATAGTGTTGACCTTGAACAGTGTAATAATATTAGGAGAAATTAATATTAAAATATTCCTGAGCTTGCCTGATTTTACATGTTTAGGTTTTAGGTGTGTAATTGAGCAACAGAGATCACTTGACGTATCTTGAGTTCGAATAATAACTTGATTATACATCAAAGATGTATTATAAGATGTATGAAATATTTTAATGGCAAGTTACACTCTAAGAATACTATGATAACGAAGGTGCTGTGAAATGGCAGATCTGTACAAATCTGTACAATAAATTGACAAATCTATGCCATGAAAAAGATAAAGTAAATCCCGCATCCATTCGGTACATTTTTTGAAAACTTTGTTTTACAATAACTTGTTCAGATGTTTTTCGAAGTGAGGGTAAAGTTTCGTTACGTAACGCGTTACGACACGAGTCTGTCTGGCATCCCTTTTTCTCACGCATACCACAGCAACAGGCAGGCTCCTTCTCCCACACTCTAACACACAGCGCTAGCTGTATTTCGGACAGACGCTTATCTCTCCTCTCTTCTCTTGACTCAGTGTTCAGTATGCGATAGATGTATACTGTTGGCAGTATATCCTAAACTTATTACCTAAAACTATCACCGTTTTTGTTTTAATTTTTTGTCTAAAATCCATATATTCAGAAAATAATGATGCGGCGTTGTTTGTTTGAATCCATTTGACATTTCAACGATAGCTTTTAAAACATGTTTGGTAATTTTTGGGAAAGAAAATTTTCGGCTTTCTACTACTCCATCTTGATACAAAAAAAGGGAGGAGGGAATTTTCCAAAGAAAGGAAGGACGTAATCAATTTGAAAATAAGTAACTCTATACATGAATGTGTCGATCATGCAAAGAAGTAACTTTCAGACACAAACTGAAAGAAAGTCCTCCTGAAACAGATACTTTCATATAAACATTGAATTACACGAAAGAAAAAATTCTTTCTGAACAAATACACTCCTAAAAATATAACCCCTTCAATTCAAATGTTTGGTAATATTCTAGTCGGCATATGATACTCCTTATTATTAATACGAGATAATAGTAATTAGGAAATTAGCGCCAAAAATCATTGTTGTAATGATTTCCTACATTACAGAATGGTTTCATTTATGAGGAAAGCTAATGAATTTTTCAAGACGATAATATTAAAAATAATCAAATCTTGTTTATAGTAACTTGCGAATTTGAATAATTTGAAGATTTTGAGTGCATTAATAGTTTTTATTGAAAATATTACATGATTTCGATGATATCCAGCACCTTCAATGACCTGTGTCCCAAACAAGATGAATAATAATGACGTTTATTAACTATTATCATAATAAATTGCTTTCGATTACTATCCCACCTTGCACAAAATAACTAAAATGACTTTTGATACTTATTCGGATCTAATTGCATAACACATAATCCATTACTCATAGAGTGCAGTAAAAGATAAAGAAAATTACCCACACTGACTGTTCAACATTAATCATCAAGCCAGGTGGTGTACACTACAGGCAGCTTGAGCAGTGAATATGAATAACCAAATATTGAATAGGCCTAATGAGATGGGGAGGACGAGAAATTTGGTTTGCTGAAATTATTCCGATAGAAATATGCTGCAGAATTCAAATCGTGAATAATAAAGGCAAATTAATTCCTAATGATCGTGAAATGATCTATGTGAAAAATTTAAAGAGGTTACGTTTTGGTCATAGATAGATAGATATAGATAGATATATTTATTCGTGTATACAATAAAAACATGTCTACATTTGTCATTGAACACAAAACAAAACAAATGCCACAAAAAAATATATATCAAAAAAATAAATAAATAAATGAAAAATCAATACTCACACACATATTTTCTTTTGTAAAGTTTGGACCCTATCAGAGAAGTATAAAAAACACTAAACCTATCAAAGAATACGATAATATACATATATGTCAAACGTTTTTGGTATTGACAGAGATGGAATGAGAGTGACAGTTTTTATCTGTCTTCATTCATATGGCCCCCCATAATTTGTGATACCTGATTAAGTGAACGTCTACTGAATATTTAAGATTCAGTTATATTCAAATGATGAATAATAGGTAGGTACTATTAACAAATTTAACATAGAAACACAGCAATTAAGAACCATTAAAACTGATATCACTCAATTCATTTCTGAAAGTAGCTGAATAATTTCAGTATAATTATTCTACGACCTCTAGAGATAATATTTCATAATTCTCATTTGAATGAGTGGTTTTTTGGACGAACTGTTTTATAAAAAAAAAGTTATATGACGTTTCAGTTCAGCTTAAAAATATCCACAGTAACTTTTTTTCATGACTTCAGTTGTACAGGAATTATTAAAAAGGTGAAAATCTTATTCCATACTGTTTTTATGGGTTTATAACTTTCCAAAATCTGAAAAAATAAAGGTGAATCAATAAAGAATCTGCTGAAGTGTAGTAAAAGGGAAAACTGAAAAGTTACTGCGTAATATACTCTACTGGAAAGTCCAATTAGTGAGTAACTTGTGGTATTCATAAATTTTGCCTACAAATTGAGAAAAATCAATTGAAAAAAATTAAATGTTGATAAACACTTAGCTTTCTCAAATGGTTAACATTTCGGAAAACCTTCCTTTTCCGTTTTCAAAACCTGTATTCACTATGAAAATCTTCCTCCAAACTGTGTTATTTCTAATTTCTATTGACACAAGTCAAAAGAATGGAATGTTCAGATGTCACACGTGACAATCTACATGAACACATACACTGGATGATTTTTGAGAATTCAGTTCATTTTTTCTCTTTTTCTGAAATCAGAAAACATAGAAATGAGATTGAAATTATAACCCATTTATCCACGAAGAAGGATGTATTTGCACTTTTAGTATCTTTCATTACCCGGGATTGTGAAAAGTCGAGGGATTCCTTAGATCGTGACTTGACTGAAAACAGAACTCGAGTAGGGAAGACACTCACTTCCATTATCGTCAGCCACAGAATAACCAGGAATAACGAAAAACAATGAAAATGAAATAAATATAACACATGAGCTGAGAAGTGTCGAGCTATCTCCATCCAAAGCTATACGATCAGCGCCACTCTTAAATTTTTCTTTTGTAAAACGATTTATTTTTTCAGGCCTCAGTTTCAGCAATAACCTCTTCATCTGGGAACAGCCAGTAGTCGCTAGGACCCAAATCTGGTGAATACGGTGGATGTGGGAGCAATTTCCCTTCTCAAGATAGTCGGTGAATATTACATCACGCACATCCCAAAGTACCGGGGCCATAACGTTTCAGCTGATTGTTGTGCTTTCGGTCACTTTGAACAAGGTTCACCAGCTGCTCTCCACTCATATGACGATTGTTTTAATTCCGCCATGTTTGAACATGGCCAAACACTGTTCAGAATTATCAATACGTTCTTGTTTTTGGTCAACAGTGAGAAACCCACTTTGAACAAAGCTTTCTCATAGTCAAATGCTCATCAATATACAGCCAACTCGTTCTTTTGAAATATTTACGATGTCAGCTAACTCACGTAACTTGAAATGACGTAACGTAATGAAATAACGTAACCTGTTTAGATATGTATCCTTAGGAGTAGGTTTTGTCAATACAGTCAACTTGATTAGCAAAAAGCCTACCAAAAAAGTTTATTCGGAGAACAGTTATGTTTGTAACAGAGTTGTTGAAGTGTTTTATTGTTCAGAGAACTCACTGATGTTAATTTAAGAGTAATTTTCGAGATATCACATTACATTCAATATCTGATAATGTGATTCGAAAAAACTTCACATACACACACTTTGGTCTTATTTCTCTCAGCCTCATTTCATAATGACAATTTTAACCTGACGTTCAGTAAGTTTTCATAATTATTTCCTCATATAATTCGAAGTGAATTTTGGATTGATATCAATGAAACTGGATATATGGGAAAACAAGTTTCAGCACAAGAGTTTTATACTGGGTACTGTTTGAAAAATATAAAGTCATCTCATGTTTTTTAATGTTTTTCATTCAACTTAACTATTTGAAAAAAATATTAATTTCTGAATTCAAAGTTATTAGGTTATGCATGTAGAAAAACACTCCACCAAAGACGAAGATAGTACTCACCTGAAAAGTGCTATTTATTAGACGTGTGAGAAATAGGTACTTACCTGAAAAAAAAAGTAATATTAGAAATTGAAACTTTGCTAGTGAATTACTGAAATATGTATCTTCTAAAAATATCATATTAGAAAAATTGACATTGAATTGACATTTTCTTGAAAAATAGTGGAAATTTATCATTTTCATCTGCAATATTCTCCAGCTTGATCTTTCATATATTATGGGAATACAATTTCTTTTTCTCGTTACTACCTGTGTCACTATGATTTTGAAATATTCTTAGTGACCGAAAACGTTCAACAAAATACTTTTTATTATTTTGGAGTGATTGGGAAGCAGAAATATCAACGGCAAATTGAGACATCAGTCAACGTGAAAAATTTAAAAACCTATAGAATCTAAAAATGAATGGTATGTCGAAATTTGGTACCTGAAATGTCTATATGTGATATCTGATATCAACCGTAATTTCACACTCGATTTCAAAACACTACAGGCTCAACTTTTTTGCAACCACAACAGTTCCGTTGCAAGAAAATCAAAACTAACGATTTATTATCATTTCATTCTCAGTAATTGAAGTTAAACTAAAAAAATTATCATATGACCGGATTGTTCATAGTTGGTATTAGCATCGTCCATAGATATTCTATATGGACGATGGTATTAGTATCAGTTTTATAAAAATACAGAAATCATCTCTTTTCACAGTTGTCAGCAATGTACGATTGGTAGAGCTTTGTTACGTGCAATTCAGTAACCTTGTTCATTTGCTGGAAATACAGTAAATAACAATGTTGCAGATGGTTGATTACAGTTACAATTGAATGTTCCACACTTGGCCAACTACGATTTGTAAAAGAAGAAGTTTCCAAGGGAAATGAGACTCACAAGTAATACATGTTGATTGTTTATTTCTAGATTATTCGCTCATCAGAAAAAGATTACAACATCGACCTCAAAATTGAAAATCATGTCATCATTTTTTTTCATTCAGCAACTGGCAAACTTATATTTTTTTCCAAGATTCACTCAACCTGTTTTTAAAAAAATATGTAAAACCCATAGCAATTGATATTCTCGAAATGTTTCAAATGGAAATTCATTGTTTCATTCTAAAATTAGAAGCTATCATTGATCTATTTCATTTCAAAAAGTTTCATGAAGCACATTTATATTTACACTACATGTTAGAATAGTTCATACATTGTACATTTCACATTTCTATTCATGATCGGCTAGTTGCATGTTCAACATCCATTGAGCAAGTATTTTTTGAATGTATTGTTATATCCTCGAAAATATTGAAATTATGAAATTGCCATTCGATGAGAATATTTATCTCTGTAGTTATGTCAGAAGATTATATGATCCTGTCGAAGTTCAATGAACTGGTACCCTTTTCATTTCCAGTTGAGTAACGACCTGCCCCTGGAATTATGATATCGGAATTGTTGAATGTTCTCCAGTGATCCATTAAATTCATATAAAATATACTCATCCCTTTACATACTAATTTTAAAAATAATAGAAAGGGAAGATTTACTGTGAGTTGATAAAAACAATCAGATTTGATTTCACTCTATCTATATCATTTCTGAGAATTTGTTCCGAATTAAACCAAATATTCAGTGATAAATGTTTGTATCAGGGATTGAAGCAACAGTTGAATGTTATTGTCATAGGAAATCTTGTGAACTGTGGAAACTAGCATAGTATACTTCCAGATACTGTGAATTTCGTATTTTCCAGAAGATTTTCTTCTTGCTTTTCTTAAGTCTGACTATGTGGTCGTAACAATAAACATACAGGTTCCGAACTTTTTGTTCTTGAAAGTCACAAAGACTTGAAGAGAATACTGTCAACTGAGTTGCAGATGTATATCTTACTGAATGTCTTCCTCATTCATATAGATAAATTCTGTAGAGGCCAGAAATTATATTTCGATATCCAGCCAGATTTCTGTAAGGAGTAAGTTCATATTTATATGGAAATATACTCACTGAAATCAAGATACGAGTATTCCAAGACAACAAATTAAATTTTATGAGTTGATTTTAGTTTATACACATTTTATTTATACACTAGATATTTGAGGTATCGAAGAATGAATCTAGAGATACTTTTTCTAATGGAGAATCAGAAATCACTACGCTGAGATTCAAGAGTACATATGATGGGTATCGTGTTTTTAAAACATGCATTACAAAAACATTGATCACTCATCAATTCGCTAGATAGGGAGAGATGAAAAGTCCCTATATACTGATTATAGCTATTATTTCAAAAAAATCAAGATCAACATTGGTTGGTAATATTTGTTGGCGAATTTTGGAGGTTCACACTTCCACTTTCTGAAAAATTATTAACAAAATCCAAATCTATAAAAATAAAAATGAAATATTCAATATACCAAGACCTATATTTTTGGATAAGTTGAGTAAAAAAGAAGATATAGCTCAAATTCTGAGTTGTTTTCGTGATTTCAGTGTACCATCTCTCCGAAAAAGTGAACTTTTTGGATTTCACAAGTTTATGAAGTTTTAAAAAGTAAAGTGCTACGAACAGAGTCTTCAGGTGAGATATGTGGATTTTTCAGTTCAATTTAACAATATCATCAGAAACACTGTCGATGGTTGTATAGTTGATGTGGTAAATATTATATGTTAATGAAATGAAACATCTGGTCGTGAAACCGAGAGATGAACTACATTTTTCAATTCAAATAGAGTGTAGTGCTGGTGTAGCCATTTTTCAATAATATTTGGGATCATACAAAAATGATATATCTCAACAGTATAACTATTAGAGTGTTTCCTCAATTATTCTTAGAGAAGCTGAAAGATATGATAGATATGCATCAAAAACTGTCTACTCCTAACATAAGGCACCCCGATTACTTGCCTTTTCAAAGAATAAAACAGCTTTTCCATTACGAAAGAAGTAATTTTTATTTAATAATATTATATTTATGAAACTTTAGAAGCGCTAGAAGATTAATAGTGGTGTCACTGAGTCGGCAACTAATATCTGGTTGCTATTAGAAAGGCGCATTAATTATAAAAGAGGGATAAGATAACAGCAAAATGAGTCGGTCATTAAACATGCATTCTTTATATGATTAGTGGTAATCGCAAAAGTACATAAAACACAGGTAGGTTGAAAAATCGCAATGCTAAACATTGATATCTGAAAATTCGTATATCTATGGAACAACTTGCAAAATTTTAATTAAAACTTTTTTACAATATAGTTAAGTAAGCTCTTTCATGAAAATCAACGTACTTTCAAAAATGGGACTAGAGGAATATGGAATATAACAAATAATCGTCCGGATAAACAGAAATGTCCTTTCCATGAATGTTGCATTATTTGAATAGATTTTGCTCATTTTCTGAAACTGTCGAAACTCTTTCGTCAACTGAAATTACAAAATTTTTCTGCGCCACATGAAGAAAATCTTATTTTCTATTCAAATATATACTACTCTCATGAATCAATGAAAATTTAAAAAAGCATAGACGGTATGCATAAGAACACTCCATAATTAACAACATCAGACAAGGATTTTACTTTGAGCACTTTGAGCTTTTCTGAGTTGGCCACTCTGTGTATTTGTTACTTTAACACATATTAGGAAAACTATATGTTGAATGATTGCAATAAAAACGAATTTCAAACAGCAATTAAAACTCAAAATGGGACAATACAAACATTACAAATTCATAAAGAAGATAACTTATGAAATATACATGTGCTCTAAATGAAATTTTTATCCTATATGACCGATTGACCTAGTTACAAACCAAATATGTTGTGGCAATGAATTAATGAAGATATTTTTGCTATAAAGCAAATAGAAAACTGCCTTGGTCGAAAAATTTCTATTGACAATCTATTACAAAATAACCTTACTCATATTTTTCTCTCGAGATATTTCGAGATTGAAGTAGATTTTAAATCCAAGAAAACGGATATTTCAAAAAAAATCATTGTCAGTAAGTAATGGACGGGAAAATATTGTCCAGCCCAGATTTTAATGTAAAATATTGAGTCACATAAAAGAAGTATTAAAACCTCTAATCAATTTTTCAGTGACGAATTCAAACAAAGGCAACAGAAGTATCCAGATCAAATTGAGTTCCTCCAATATTTTTCAATTTCATACTCCTATTTTAACGGGAAGGTCCTTACGATGACGTCATCAATGAGATTAACAAGGAGCTCAATTCTCCATATTGACTCCAACCCTCTTTTTATTTTATATCAACGACTCATTATAAAAAGAATCCAATATATTGCTTTGCTGACGACAGGACAGTTGTCTCGTCATTACATTTGGATTCCATGACATTGGCTGCGAATGCACATCTTCACCGGCAGCAGGAGTTTGCATATCTTACTGAGGATTTAAAAGCAATATCGAATTGTGATAAAAGTAACCAGGTTCAATTCAATGCCATAAAAAGTCTCCTTCAATAAGTTTGTTAGGGGTTAAAATGAACATCAATATGTTTTGGCACATTCATGTGGCTAGAATTGCAAAGGCTGCTTCTCAAAAGGTTGATACACTGTTCTGAAGCAGAAAAATGTAGACACCTCAGCAACTTTTGATGCTTTATAAAGCATCAAAAGTTGCTGACCTTATTTGGAATATTGTTCTCATGTATGGAGTTCCGTCCCCAAAAATAACCTGCAACTGCTCGATACAGAAAAGAACCATCCGCCTGATTGGAGAAGCTAACATCACTTGCAACCTTGATAGTCTGGAACATCGAAGAAAGGTTGGAGATTTGTCTCTCTTCTATACATACTTTCACGGGAAGTGTTCAAGTGACTTGGCACATTTTATTCCACTAAGAGCGGTACATATCAGAAATACCCGACGGATTATGGCTGCTCATCGTTTTGAGGTTCAACTCAGTTCACCTAATTCTTCACTATTACTGGAGTTATTTCCCAACACCAAATCGTTATTTTTAACACATCGACACGTGTTTCAATCACCAAGCGATCATCTTCAAGAGGAAGATATTGAGTTTTATCTTCAAGAGGAAGATATTGAGTTTTATCTTCAAGAGGAATATATTGAGTTTTATCTTCCTCTTGAAAATGATCGCTTGGTGATCGAAACACGTGTCAAGAAAATAACGATTTGGTGTTGGTAAAAACTCCAGTAATGGTCATTACTAGACCAAAGGTTCCAAACAGTGCATCATAAGTAATTCTTCACTGTTTGAAAACTCTTTCATTTAAAGAACGGTGTTAATGTAGAATGAACTTCCTGAGAACGCTTTTCCAAATGGATTCACGTCCAATGTGAATCACTACTTCTACACAGGCATTGTGTTTTGGCCTAACAATACTGACGATACCTGTGGCGAGTCGAAACAGTGCTGTCTCTACTTATCAACTTTCTCCTTATATTCAAATTACACTGCAACAAATTCACTATTCATTTCTTTGTATTCGTTTGGTATTTTCAACTCTGGAAATATTCTCACTAAAAATATTTTTTGTGTCAATCGAAAATAGTGAAGAATTCAGATTATGGCTCTTTGACTTAATCTAAGTACCTCAAATCCTCACGCATGACTTCATAAACAGGAATTTTCAAGGAGCAAATCGCTCTGAATTATTATAGTAGAGTTTCCTACAAAAAAGTCGAACTTATAAACAATACCCCAATAAAACACCGGCTTATTTTTTACGTCAGCTACTCAAATACCCCAGACGTAATAAAGCCGCGAGAAATAAAATTCGTCCCCACATTCAATCCCCTTCCTCAATAAACAAAATGGTAATCTATCTGTGGCTATGCAGTTCCTTAAGTGTTCGGAATGGATAAGAAAAAAAAGAAAAAATAGATTACGTCTGAAGATACTTAAACCCATGTGTCACTAGATAGTGCCCTTCTTTTTCCTGCCTACTATGTAACTTTGTTTGTATGGTAGACCTGCGAGTCCTATACTCAAAGGGCAATGTGGGAAGGTCAAACAGTAATCTCGATATAAAACCAGAGGCGTTGCCTCTTCAAGATAGGTGTTGAGTTGGAGGGTGTGATGTGACTGAATGGGAAATGATTTTACATTTGAATTTGAAAGTCACTAGATTTCCTGAAAATAGGATGGATCACTATTCTAACCTATAGTTCGGTGTTGAAAGCAAACTAGCACAATATGTTGGAGTCATCAAGAAATGAAACGATTCAGTACACTCCAATTGGTTTAATACTTGATATGAAAAAATAAGTTGTAATCCGTTTATTCCAGTTCTCCATAATAATAATTACACTTACAATAATTTGACAATGAGAACTGTAGATACGTTTTGCTCCCAGCGAAGCAGAATCAAGCCAATAGGCGTTATATGCTGTTTTATGGATACATTCAACATGGCTCACCCTAATTTTACTAACGTCTGGATAAAAGGACTTTGAAAGAGCGCAATCCATAATCTGTAAAGCATATAAGTGATTTATTTGGAGATAGAAACTGTAGGAACAGTTATAAGTTGATCACACTTCCACTTATCGATCACCTCTAGGGCAAGATTTTTACTGGCGGTCTAAGCCTTTCTATATTCCAATACAACCTTCCACTTATAAAAACTCATAAACCATTGAAGAAATAATTGAGTGTTTCTATATATAAAGTTTGTGAAGATCAAATCGGGAGTTGTAGTTTATGAAATTACTATGCATCTACGTCAAGTAACGGCCGAATCAATCAGGAAAAAAATTTCTATATATGGTTGAAAACACAGAACGCAGATGAACGGTTGTAAGAATCAATCAGAGTAATAGACGTATAATCCAGGGAAGTTATAGTTACGGTAGATTACGATTCGAACAGTTTGAAACATTATATATATTTTGTTTGTGACAAATACATTGGGCAGATTTTTCACAAAGCCAGAAACATGAAGAAGAAACGAAATAAAGAGTATAAAACAATGCAGTGCTCACAATACGGCAAACGATAACATTTGCGACGAAAGGATCGATAACATACTGTTATTAAGATTCAATGAGTTTACTGCAAGGTCTCCAACGAATATACTCAAACACACCATCAGAAGTAATATCTTTCCGATCAACGAAGCTTCCAATATTCTGATAGTCATGCGAGTTCTTTCTCATATTGGGATCATTGATAATGAGAGGAGCGACGATATCGCATTTGAGACCAAGAATGACCAACAACACTACAAGAGCAATGATCTCAAGTATCAAATGAAAGCCGCTGTTTTTAATTCTGGGTCAACCCAATAAAACAACTCCAGAATGAAGACAGAGATAAATTAAAGCCCGTATTACACCATGGAACAGAATATGTAGCTTTATCTGTCAGAAATATCGCAACTGGAATGTCCAGTTTTTGCGCTAAAATGACAAGAGAATAACAGCTCAGAACTGAAGACAGATCTTGAAGAGCAATGCAACTTTAGAAGTGTCATTTGGTTCCTAGCAAAAACAGACATTCTATATGAGCTTCCAAAGTTACTAGTTCGTAATTTTGTCAATATTGTATTCACGAAAAGACAATGTTTCGTTGTTAACACCCCAAGCGGTTGATGCAACTTTTTACTTCGAATAAAAAAATCCAGAGTTCACCACGCAATTGAAATTTAATATCCTGAAAGGACTTAGTGTCATGATACCATTAATCCACATTTTGAAACATATCCATTTCAATTCCAATTATTTCACAAAACTCACTAAGAAGGTTTCCCGATAGACTCTCGAATTTCCCAATACCTTCCACAAAATTAATGATACCTTCAAAGTGATTTCCTTCTTGAACTACTGTGCCGGAAAATATTTTCCAACTTTCCACGTCTCAGTTCACAAAGGATTATGATAATAAGATCGACTTTTTACTCGAATTATCCGCAAAGGGTGCTAAAAGATTATAAGTGAACTGGGTTAGCAAGAATGAATAATAGACGTTTTCCTTGAAGGAATTACGTTTTGGCTCCTTGGGCTTGTTATTTCGATACATAATTCAAGTTTATAGATCAATATATCTTGACGATGTGTCGTTTCTCGTTTCTAAAACATAAATATATTTCTCCATATGCAAATTTATAGAGTTTGAATTGGTAATATGCATTATGATAATGGAGAAAGATGTATTGAGAGTGGTTTCGAAATATTCATATAATATTTTCTTGGAGAATCAGACTTCTATTGTCTAAAGAACTGATACAAGATGAATTATTGAAGTATTTGATTTTTTTCTGGTTGATTCGGTCGACACTTGATGAAGGTCCATTGTAATTTCATAAACCACATCTTACGATTTGATCTCCACAAACTTCATTAAAAAAATATATCACGACGTGTTTCGCTAACACAGTAGCTTTTACGTTCTGAATTATCACCCGTTTATCACTAGAAGATAATTGTGGATACCATCCACATCCAAAAGATTTGGAGCCGCCAGTTAATAAAACTTTATAATGGTTCAAATCGAATAAATTGTGAACATCTAATTCCAACAACAATTGTTTTCTATTTATTATTTTTTGTATAGCCTTCCATCATAAAACACATACTAAGAAATATCGGCAATTCGTCACATATGTTTAAGGGGAGTTGTACCAAAGTGCCGACAATTAAAAAAGCAACAATAAACCATCGCAATATGAAGTTCCGCTTTCAAACATGACTTAATGTAGTATTAGAGCAGTGGCGTAGCGTGAAGAGATATCAGATTACCAAATTATTTTTTTGTCTGTTTTTTGGCTGCTATTGAATTTGGGTTTCAGTATATAATTAGAACGATTGCCTTGATATTATTTTATCATAATCACTATGCGTTTGAGGTTAAGGTGCAACAAGACACTTTTCTCATATATTTTTGTCCAGCTTCATAGAAAGAAAAGTCATTACAAAAAAGTAAAAGTAATAAGTCTCAAGTAATACTGTTCTCGTAGTTCCACTTTTGATTTTTGCAATGATAATGTATTTATTGATATTTTCATAGGCTATATTGTTCTAAAACTCATTCATTTTTGTCAACACCCTGCAGTCCATTTTTCTCAGTAT
Source organism: Leptinotarsa undecemlineata (assembly GCA_015342065.1). Taxonomy (NCBI): domain Eukaryota; kingdom Metazoa; phylum Arthropoda; class Insecta; order Coleoptera; family Chrysomelidae; genus Leptinotarsa; species Leptinotarsa undecemlineata. Next base: position 14,141 of record WOGP01002260.1, read on the forward strand.
TTATTTCAATTCTGTAAATTAAAACTCAAAATAAAAACTAGTTTCATCTTTCATTTGGTTCCCTCTAATCTGTTTTCTGTTATGTTTAAAATATGTTTTTCCGTTAATCAGTAATGTGTTCTACCTGCTACCATTACGAAAGAGGAGTCTTTCGGAGAAAATCAAATCGGTCCAACCAAGATTCCAAGTATCATTTGATAAGAAGATTACTGATATTTCAGTTTTTCAGATTCTAAAGAAGTAAAATCGCAAATCACTACAAAAAAATTCCTACACAAAAATGTCCTTCAAATAAAAATATTTTCTTTTGTTTTATAGTATTCTTCCTTATTTCCTTCTGTTCTGTCATCTGTTCTTTAGAATTTCTTCAAATAAGGTGTGAAAAAATCGTGAACTATACTATTAGGTTTGAACTATTTGTGAAAAAATCTCACAATAAAGTTTCATTGAAATACGCTATGGATTTATCAAGTATTGTCCAGTTACATTACATTTTTAATGGTAATTTGAGGTTTATGAAGAACAAAAAATATTGATCTGTGTATAGCCAGAAAATGTATTCTGATACCAATTCGAAGATATAACTGATATTCAAAAATATAATCAATCACCATCCTGGTGCTCCCTAAATATAAACCGCGAAAGTGCAATAGAAATTAAAAATTATGGTTTCTCTTGAATATTCTTCTGGAGACCAACCATTGAAGAACTTTCCACAGTATGGCAGGTATTGAGATATAGAGAGGAAGATTGATTTATTATGTACGGATTCCTTAAATGCTTTGGAATCTCTGTAAGATTCATTATGTACGACCCTTTGATACATCGAATCGTTTCCAAACTCGATGAATTGAAGAAATTCAGAAATATAACGTTGGTTTGGACTAAATACTACTAGGAACAGACATCGCGATATCAAAAAGAACTTGCAACAGAAAATATTGAACAATGGCAATAGAAATTGCCTAGACAATTTTTCACAAATATTGGATATTCTGTTTGAAATGTTTCAATGAAATTTTATTTGTTCTTTCATAGTGGAATCGTATTAGACAATGGAAGTCCGAGCTAATGAAATTCATTGGACATTTTATCTAGTTATGATTTCTGATATGCAAAAGTAAGGATTGGCCTTTATACACCTTCATTTAGTGAAGATAGAAAGAATATCAATATGTTAGTATTAACTGTAACCAACTATTGATTGTCCAGCATATGTTACCAGAATGTACCGAATATCTTGAAGAAACCAACCCATGATGATGATTACACACTATCCGCGACATGCTACACCGTTAAAACGAAAATATCATGACAGCATATCTCTAGGGATAATACTTTATATTTTAAACATCATAACTTTATTGCGTTTACCTGATATCTTTGTCTATGACCACCACCAAACAAATATATACAGTAATAGGAGATTATATAACAATCATACATTATTATTGTTTTCTTAGTTGTCCCATTTCTCCCTCTAGGTTCACAACCACCACTCCACTGCCTCAATAAGCCATGCGGTATACAAACTACCAAAATCTCTTTCACTCAAGGGGCCATTGTGGTGCCAAATCTATCGCCATTGTATTAGTGAACCACCGCACAATGCCCGTGTCAAAACTAGTAGAATAGATTCAATATTTTCTGGGTTTGGGGCACACATTTCAGTTCATTTACGATTTCCGCTTCCAATAATTTACTCCATGAAATGATCGGGGTTTGCTGGGGCTTACTATTGGGTCTAATGAATTCAGGGTTTCGGTCGAATATTATGAGGTGTACGGAAATGTGTAGGGAGAAGGACGGGGTAGGTAAAACGTTCACTTCCTTATTAGTTTAATTAGATTGCTGGTGTTCACATAAGCTGTTGAATTGACTCCGGAGAAATATTCGGAAGCGAAAGAAATATTAGCTTTACCGAGAACAAATACAGAAATTTCGAATTCGGCGAACAGGAAGAAGGAATAAAATATTCAAATCCAATTTCAGTTCCCGGGTTCAGTGAGAATGAAATCAGCAGCATCAAGGCGACTATGACAGTCAGGAACAAGCGAATGCATCTGGATTAGGTACTGAAAATGTTAGAATTGAAACAGTTCAATGAGATTTATTACCATGATTTGAGTTGTTACTAACAAGACCTTCTGAATTATTTTAATTTGTGAAATGAAATGTTTTCTTCACAAGAACCCTTTCCAGTCAGTATTGATCCAAATAGGTGTTTGTTCCAGAAAAAAAAAACAGGTAATCTTATGTGTGGACTTGTTCAAAAATATTGTATACGAAAACAGATATTGTGGTTTTGTAAACTGGCATGTAAAATCCCACACCAATATATACTTACAGGAGAAATAACAATAAAAAAATTTTTGTCTTTGGATTTTTGGATTTTTTCTTAAGAGTTTTCTCAATTGAATAAAACTTGATTCAAAAAATGTGATTGGAATATATAAAAAAGTAATCTGAAATTTTCGATCTTCCTTTAGGCCTACTTGAAGAATTGAAAAAACATTTGAGAGTGATTTTAAAAAATATGTTTTTCCGTTAACCAGCTGTTGCACCCCTACGAACGACAACCCTCAGAAGTCGAAACTTGTGCGACCTAAGGATTAACGAGTTCTTACCTTTTAATGTGTAATTCAGATACTCGAAAATTACTACTCGTTCTATAATCACATTTCTTATTTGTAAATCCACGACTCTTTGCTCGTATGCAACTACGACTTTTGTTTTATCTTTATGTATCTTCATCCTATATTTTTCAAGCATTTTGTTCGACACTTCTATATTTTACTGCAGGGTATTTTCGTTCTCTGTACAGATTTCAAAGAAACTCAACCACTCAAATTATTATTTTATGGCATTGTCTTCAAATAACCCCAGAGAAAGAATCCAATAGCGTTAAATCCGGATATCTCGCCGGCCATTCCAGAACGCCTCTTCTG